>QVNW01001817.1:0-19057 GCA_014825475.1 Pseudomyrmex flavicornis
CTGATTATATCGCGGGAAATTATTTCGGGATTGCTAACTTCAACATGACGGTTCCTTTAATACCATGGGGACGGCTACGCATGTAGAATAGACTGAGTTCTCCCTAATCTTATTATTTACACACTGAAGAAGACCCAAATTTGGGGTCGAAACATTTGTTTATACAAAATAAAGAAGTTAACTGACCCGAAGATCTGGTTTTTTCTCTATTGGCCATTCCTTTACTGTATTATTTCAAGAGGAAAGATTATTGAAGTTTTTTTTATCAATTTTTCTAGTTTTTGATCACCAGATTCACGCGGCAAAAGATTAACCCTAATCCTGTAAACCCTCGGACATTAATGTTGACGGAGAAATTTATAAAAAGAAATATATGAAAACTAATGTTATTTTCTTAAATGTAGAATGTCGAATAAAATGAATTTTTACAGAATTTTTGCAACGTTTTAATAAAAAAAATTGCGTCAGACATAAATATGCAGAATGCGCATTTTGAAAAAGACATTTACAGGATTAGGATTAATTTATGATTCATGAGAGTTAGAAGCTAAATCATGCCGAACGTGTTTTCAGATATTTCACAATGCCGCAAGGCGCTTGTTTCAATTTGCATTCAGCTTTTGACCCTGTGGTATCTCTCTGTGTGTGTGTGTGTGTGTGTGCGCGCGCGCGCGCGCTTGTGTGTATAAATTAATTGCACATTTGAATATCGTATCGTAATGATATGGCAAATAGATAACCTTGATGTATATCTGATCTTGCAACAAATATTGTTATTACGAAATAACACGTACAAGTATTGTCACACATCGCAGATAGAAACTTTGCGCGAGATCTAAAAGCGTTGCGTTGTATCGCGCAATACCGAGTAAATAGAAATGGCATATTTTGTTAATTTATTTCTCGTAACATTGCAGAGCGTAGACATCATGAATATGCTCGCACTGGTGGTTAATGGGAAATTACGCGAGTACGTCCCGACATATTTCGAGTTTATTACGCGCTCGTGCATAGGGTCGCGATCTCGACGATATCGTGCGGTACTCTTCTAAGCTCGCATTTTCCACGGCATCTATCTTCGTCACGCATTGTGTGTCCGCGGCTCGATTAGGGCCGCCGGCTTTTCGATTGTAGCCACGTCGTCGCGTGCAACGCTCGCGACTACCGTGGCCACCGGTTCACCTTGAAGAAGGAGCCGCCCTGCACCCTGCGCGACGCCCTGTCTCTCTCTCTCTCTTTCTCTCTCTCTCTCCGTTAGTTTCTGTCCGCCTCAAGGTCGCAGGCGCGATCGCATTATTCTCTGTCGTTTTTCGTGCTTCCCGGTCCTCGAAGTGGTTTATGCGCCGTCCGTTCTAAGCCGCGTTGCGTGCCGCGCAACGAGCTTGCAACCCTGAAGCGAACTCACCCTCGACAGTTGCTTGAAAAGCAACCCTGTGTTGTCTAAACACATATATATGTATCCCCGGTGACAATTGAAGGTGGAAAGTTTCAAGGTCTGTACACACCCACGATCTAAGAAATCTATAGTATAAAAGTACGAGGGAAAACGACACCGCCGTGAATTTGCAAATACGAACGATCAATTTTCCGAACTGTAAATAAGAAAGAAAATATGTAGTTTATAACATCTCTGGAAAAATTATGTGAAAAAAAAACCCTGGGAAAAGTTTGGGAGATCGCTAATTCGAACTTTTCGCAGAAAAGTAATTAAGAGAATCGATTGCGCGAGATAACACGATGATGTATTCCGAACAGGTTTTTACCAAATGTGTTCTCTAACGTCGTTCATTAAAATTCATGGAAACTGCTCTTTGTAATAAATTCGATTTCTCCGTTGGATCGTGTGGCTCCGCTTACTGGCAAATAATCATCGAGAAGAAGACTTGAGCGAAGAACTTTTTTTTCTTCTTCTTATCCGCGTAAATCTAGTTTCGGTTGTTTATGATATTTCGTCGTCGATAGAGTCACATTTCGCGAGATCGCGTTTGTCTTTGAAACGCCTGGCGGATTTGAGGAGAAACGGCTCAGGTGTTCTTTATTGAAAATTCTTCTCGACGAAAAACATATTTTTCCGTCTCTTATATCACGGTGTACAGCGCGAAACTTTAGCACACACGATCCAGCAATGCGGATAACTCCGGCCGTTATTACCGAAAGACAAATGGAGGGTGAAATTAAATTCCTGGATTTTATCAAGCCAATAGACATCATAGGTATCATTGTCTGCCGTCTATTACATGTTTCTCTTGTCGCGTTATTAATGTCGATACTCAGATGTTATCCCCAGACACACACACACACACACACACACACACACAAATAGATAATGTAAGCTTTACTGGTTCTATTTTATTTATTTATTTTATTTTAGCGAATCAATAAAAAGAAATTATTTGAGACAATACGGTTTTTCATCATTCCAATCATCTGTGATAAGTTTTTATTCTTTTAAAATATATGACGTACAAAAATGTCGAAATTTTTGTAATTGGGGCAGAGAAATTGATGGAGCGAATATAATAAGATATAAAACTAAATGCGACGAGACAAGCTCGGCGCATTAAATGCGATTTCAGAAACTAACACCCCGCTGGGATTTCCCAGATTTTTCATTCGTTCGGAATTGCGCGATACAATCGCCACGGCCGAAATTGCTCCCGGCGAGGATCGATCGGCCGCTCCCAGAGCCACGGAAATAAGCTTCAAGAAGCGCCGCGTCATGCTCGGGGAATAAAACGGGGTCTGCGAAAGGTGGATTTGTTCTCCAAGTCTCGTTTCTTTTAACGAGCATCTTGACACGCTCATAAATCGGCTGGGCGCGATCGATGGGAATTTCTTTATTCGGGTCGTAAACTGCGTGAGTGAGTAACGCATGTGGGCCGAGATCGATCGAACAACGACAACGAGGACGACGATCGTTTTGTTTACGAATTCTTCCATCGCCATTTCCGAAGCACCCGCGGTTGTTTACTTGAGCGTGTCGCTCGCGATCGTATGGATTTCGAAGTGTTGTCTGCCGAATACTGACGCGATCGGATCAAACGGAATCGGAAAAAGCCATACGGCACGATATCAATATCGACCTCCTCTCCTCCCCTCAAGGCATATGACATATTTTTCCAGACACACGAAAAATATATGTGTGTTTCTTTCCCGAAATAAAAATGCCGTAAAACAACAACGAGGTTTCCAGACGTAATACACATAATATGTTTCCTCGAATAGGAAATTAAAAATTCAATATACGGTTTTATAGGAAACATATATATAGGCGCGCGTGTTCACTGAACTGAGCTAATTCCGACGAAGTCATGAAATCAAAGGCAAATATTTAAGATTCTGTATTAGTTTTACTGGTTTTTATTTGTAAACGCCGACCACACTTTGGTTTATCGCAATGTCTCAACGATATATTTCTACCTCGGTCTGTATGTTCGCGGAAAAAAAATTCGATAAATTATTTGATTGCACGAATTTTCTCCACGAATCATTCCAGCGAGTCGTTATATTTTCATAGAATCCAAATAGGTTTCGCTAAAATTTTCCCGACATAAAAAAACTAATTCTCGGAACTTCGAATGATAAAATCGAAACCGCGTCATCGTTTGTTATGATTTATTTATTTACGCTAGTCTCATTCGACGACGAGCGTAGCGTTTTTTTTTTTTTTCGGCACGAAGAGAAGAGAGACGTTAAATTGAATTCGACAAAATTATGATAAGTAAGAAAGAAGAGCCGTTTCCTTCCTCGAGTTTATAATATCTATGAATCACGTGATTCGATGCAGCCGGCCGACAGCTCGATGGTTGTTTGTCGATCTTTCCGTCAGTCCGATGTTTCCTCACTGGACACGACTGTTTACTCAAGCGCGTTTCGACAAAGTCCAGTCTAGTAATCACAGTCCCGATCACGTACGCCGAAAATGTTACTCGGTAATTCAAATAATATACGAAAGAGATGCGCGCAATACGACGACGACGCTTCAATTGATTTTTTTTTCTAACTAGATCGAAACTAGATCAACCCTTCCAAAGGTGTTTGACGCCGATCGAGAAGAAGGGAAGAAAAGTCCGAGACATCTTACACAGAATAATCCGATAATTGAATTTTATGCGAACGTTGAGAATATAAAAGACACAGAAAAACGCGCGCGGAGGAAACTGAAGGAAGCTTAGATCTTATTACGGCTTGTCGCGCCGTGACTAAAGTTTTTAAAGTAATTGGCACCGCGCGAATGTAGGTTAGCTGAAGCTGGTTCGCGTACTGTTAATGTCTTCCCCGCCTACTTTGCGCGCGGTAATCGATAGGGGGTAACGAGCCACCGAAAAGGCCATCGTTGGCTCGTTGATTGCCCGACTTATCGTCGCGATACCACTGACGCATTGCGATACAAGCCCAATATCGTTAGCGAGGCGAGAGTTACTCCGCTTCGTTACTCTGATTGCCGCGCAGCAGCGGCTCTGCTTAATCAGATGCACTCCGCGACACAAGTGCATGCTTTAACACGGGTGAATTACCCTCCACACGCCGGCGAATAACAACGCGCCAACTGAGAAATTCCTAATGCAATTGCGCGGATTTACGCGGATTTATCTTAATTTACTTTTATCGTAGACGCGATGTGCAAACGCGATTGAACAACGTGTGAAGGGAAAAAAATAAGATCACAGTTTTTTTCAGCCCGATGATAAGCCCAAAGTAATGTTTATATCGCAAATAAAACACCAGAGTTCAATCGTGTAGTTCTGTTTCAATTTTTTAAATAAACAAGATTTAAAGCTGTATTTTTATCCGAGTTGAGATTAAAGTGAAGTTGTCGCGCGAGGAAGACTTTAAATAACACTAGGGAAGTTTGTGATTTCACTGAAATTAAAAATCAAGCCGGATCGCGAGCCGGCTAAAGCCAGCGAAATCCGCGCTCGGAGCTGGCCATTCTGTAGAATTAACGAAAGTGACTCACCAGTTCTCAGAGGCGTCCTCGTCGAGGATGGTCCCGTCAGCAAGCCGATGAGGCAAATTAGTCGCCGCGCGCGGTCGATTTCGGACCCTCTGTGGACCAACGACAGCCCGGAAGGACGCCCTTGCCCTGTCGACTGCTCGAGTCAACGTCATTGGGTCTCATTAGTACTGTTAGTAGTTGGTGTTAGAAGCAGTGATAAAATAAGCGGTAGCGCTTTTTTTGTATATATATACGTCGCAAGAAACCGACAATTACGCCGTCCGCGACGGACGATGTGCATGTGTGGATACGCGCGCCGTGCGGTTTTTATTATCTGCATCCCCGCGACGTCCGATTCTAATGTACACAAAACGTGCAGGATAAACATGCAGGACGTGTGTGGAACGCAAGCGTCGTTCGTAATACCTGACATGACCCAGTCTCGCGAAATGACACGCGCATGTGGTTAAAGCCCAATTAGGCAATCCGGTTAAGCTCGCGTTAACGTTACTGCTTAAACTACCATCTCATATAACGCGACACTCATTATTCTATTATTATTTTTTTTGTCACTTCATTGCTTTAGTACATTCTACCATTTAACACGCATTTGTATTCCGTTATCAATAATCATTATTTTTTAACAATTTAAAAACTCGTGAAAACTTACAACCAAAGTAAAGTCGAGCGCCAATACGCCGGATGTGCAATTATATAAATATATTTATTTATCTATTTTAAAGGAATTAAATAAATATAAATGTGAATTAATATACTTGGAAATTTCAGTTAAATGTAATTCGAAAATTCGCACAAGATGCTTGATTTGCATCTCACATGTGTGAAAAATCCAATTTATTCTCCCTTTGTGGAAATTAAAACATCCATGCGAGAAAAAACACCTTGATCAGAAGTCGAGCCCGGATATCCCGTGCAGACGCCTTCCCAATTCCGCCAATCAATGCACCAGGTGAATTTTTTGCAATGTTTAAATATGGACTTATTAAAAAATATGCGGAATGACGCATAATTTTCAATTTGCGTAGATTACAACAATTTACATGTTTAAAAAAAAGTAAATAGTAATATGTATGTAATTGCATCTTCGGCTTCTGTTGGCTCGTATCGATGTTAATATTATATATTTTTAGTTATAAATGATTATGTTTGGTTTATCATATCTCTCTGGTTACAATTGACATTTCTCTCTTTTCGCATAAGAAGGACTTACAATTTAACGTTCTGTTTCACGATATCAAATAATGTCTTATTTTTCGCAACGTGTTCGGTAATTAATATCGATTAATAATTACCGTTTATAATGTCTCTCGAAATATTAATGAGCCGAGAAACGCGCGACCGGAAATTTGAACGATTGATTCAACTTCGCCGAGCTTCTCCACGTTGTCGTCTCACCTATCGAACTTGTCAAGTTGACTACTGGAAAATTCATTAGTTACATCGTTTCGGCGTGGGATACTTTTCGAAGTCAGTTAATGTCGGATTTTTAATTTGTCGTGATCTGATGCGCGGTTCGCCCGCAGGTCTGGCATGCAGATGACAGAGAGAATCGTGCGAATCTCCGTTTACTGCTCCGCGTTGCTTGATTTCGCGCCAACCGTGGCCGTTGAACTTTCGTTTAAAATATTATACCTGTCTTCGAACTTTCGTTCGCCGCCAAAATTCGTTGATCTCCGCGCGAAAAAACGACGCGAATTTGCAACGAAAAGAGAGCGAGAGATACGAGTTAGTTTACGATTTATTAGTTAATAGTTTTTCACATGTCTCTTGCAGATTTAGATAGCTTCTCAATTTTGAGGATGACATATTCGATTTTGCGACCAAATATCGTTTCGTCAATTTTTTGTCATTCTTCGTTGTCAACAGAAAATCGATGTTTTTTTTTACGAAATATACGCGTACAAATGCGTCGAAAAACATGGAAAGAATGCAATTATCGGCGAAAACGCGCATAATATTTGCTCGTTATGTTTAATTTGACTGTGCAAATGCGCGTGTGTGCGTCGCGGTGCGATAAGGGACAAAGAAATTTCTATTAAAAAATATTCGATCCAGGAGGGGTGCGGATGTAGTTAAGAGAATGAAATTGCAGCCGTGATCGCTTCCGCGCGCTGAAAATAAAGAATATACAAAAATAAAAGGTAGAAAAAAGAAAGAATATATATCGACGATTGTGCATACGATAGCTGATGCAATCTCTTCAAGTATATACCGCGAGAGATATCGATTGTTGCAACTTTGTTATTAAATGATAAAAAATCGTGGAAAAGCTGAATTGTCCGTAGAAATGATGTGTCATTAAAATGGGGATTTTGATTGAATATAATTTCTGTTGAATTGTTTTCCTACACGATATCAACTTGAACACTAAATCAACATCACAGTCTAACATGAATGACTTTGATGATACGAAGAAAATGGATGGGAATACGAAAAGCCAAATTGAAAATTCCGAATCAAAATAAACGATCTTTCTGAAGTAAGAGTTTGGTTTTTGAAAAATACATATAATTTCAATTAGAGTTAAAATTAACAATCGAGCCCAAATCGATAACGTTATAATATATGATATAAGATTTAATTGTAATAATCGCGACACCGGACGAATCGATTTATTTAAATGATGGATTACTCCATCAAATATCCGTTTATTGATCGCATCTTAATGAGGCTAAGGCTGAACAGCCTAAGCTCTTGAAGGAACAATTTCAAACTCTATATGAATTATTGATTATATCGGCGCTTTTCAGAATTCCTCCGCGTTTCACAGTTATTGCTATCTCGAGCGAGTTGAAGTATAACATCAAACTTTCACGATTTTACGCAACAGAGGTTATTAGTTCTGCCTCTTTTCTCGACAATTCATTTAAAAATGTGGAGTACATTTTATCTCGAAAGCTAGTAATTATTTGAAAAATATATTTGAAAAGAGAAAAACATAAATATGTTAAAATTTAATAAATTTTGACAAAATTTATACAATTTTGTGTAAGCGCGTGTGACGATATAAAGTTCTTTTAAAACTCGAACATTATATTTTCAAATTTTTTTGAATAAATTAAAACGTTTATCTCACCGTAATTTAACACACAAACAATTTAAAAAAAAAAAAAAAAAAAGAAATGTGTAATTTAAAACCAAGCGGGAACAAAAACAAAGGGAAGTAACCGCGTCCATTGATTTTTTTTTATGCGTGACACGCCTGTGAAAACGGCATTTCCTCGGAATATCGAGCTCTTAAACGCTACGCGCGGCTTTCCGCTACGCGATCGATTTCTGGTACAAGTCTCTCTCACCATCAGCTGAGCTGCTTAGGGGGCGGATTATCAACCAGGAGGTAAGGTGCCTACGTACATACCTATAGCTGCCTATTCGAGGGCATAACATTTATTACCGGGTCAGGGTTAACCGTTAGGCGCGCCACACACACGTCCAGCGCTCTGCAGCGTCACTCTAAAAATAGTTTCGCGAGCACTCCAGATATAAAACGCGACCACGTGTCCCGTTCTCCCGTACGCACATACGTGCGTATGCTCGCTAAACTGGCTAAAAAAAAAAAAAAATAAAAAAACGACGAAGTACCGAACTTGCAGCACGTTTCGCGCGCGGATTGCGTCTATGTTTCTCGACGTAGCTTTTTTTTTTCTATTAAATCATTAACCTTTCGCAGACAGACCTCAAAAGTGATCTACTAGTTGGACTAAATCTGTGAGACCAACGCGCGACTTTAAAATCGAATATCTTCCAAAAATCAATATTTTTTCAATTATGTTTTGTCGAATCAAAAGTCTGAACGATTCTACGTCGATCGAAAGAAAAAACAAATTTAAAACATCTCTGATAGTTTTGAAGATATAAGCGTTTAAAAAAAAATAATTTTTACTAAAGACCAGTTTGCAATTTTTGAATGAATCTGGGAAGACCCATTTGTCCGCGAAAAGTTAACTATAAAACTTGACAAAAAAAATATATATATACATATATGTTAATTTTATACTTAATGATCTAATATTAAAGCTAAGAGATACTTATTCCTCAGTTCAAAACTAAATAATAAATCGTGAAATTCGTAATTTGGAGATTTTGTATGGAAAAGATTTTGAAATAGAGTTACTTTCTAAAACAAAAAACAAATGTGATGTATGCGGTTCTTCACATTTTGACAAGCTCCGTATACTCTTCCGTAATACTCTCTATTTTTTTATAGTAATGCCGCGGAAAGGTCGCGGGGAGCTTTCTGACATTATGCACGAGAGAGAGCTGCTTTCTAAAGACGTAAGCTCATTTGCATACTTTACACAGCATTTGCGGTGACGGGGAAAACAAAATTGTGTTCAGAAACGCACATGCAAAACGGACGGCGCGTTACAGATAAATAAGGGGTAAAGGCGGTTTCCGAGAGGATTTCAAATTTCAACCAAAAAAAAAACAAGATCACACATGCACGTGCAGAAATGACAACAATGCGGCGTAATTACGTACACGTAATTGCGCATACGAAAGAAACTCGCGGTTTCCGAATTTCCGCAGGATTGTAACGCCGGCTCATTATGCGGATACACCTGACCTGGATCTATGATCGTAATAATGATCGTCACAATGAGAAGTAGTCTACGTGGTGTGCCACACACCACGTCCCACTTGTGAACAAGGCGGCCCCGAATGTCAGCGCGACGATGTGTCTTATAACAGACGGTGCGGCGGGAAATAATGATAGTCGCGTTTAAAAGCCGCAGGAAGTTATATGTGTCGGAGACACGAAATGTCTTGGCAGGATATCGTGTGTAAATGTTTGTCCGAGCGAGTATCACGTTTGATCTAAACTGCGTAATAAGAACAAGCTAAAGTCGAAATGTATCTGGTCAAGTACATTACGTGTGCTGCGTACTCTGCGAACAATTGTTATACATAAATTTGAATAATTTCTCTCTCTCTCTCTCTCTCTCTCTTTCTTTCTCTGTTTTGCAAACGTTAAGATGTTTTCTAAAAAGTAATCATATTCCTCAAAAATATGTTTCGATTTATATTTGTGAAAGCGAGAATTTGTACGCGACGAAATTTGTTTCTTGGTGACACACAAAAGAGACCGGGAGTGTGTTTTCGTTGGAACCGCCGGATGATTTTGCGTTCTACACTTTTGTGCGAAAATTCGGACACGCGCGTGCATTGAGGCGAGTCGAAGTAGAACGAATAAAATTGGAACATACGGCGTGTCGTGAGCCTGTTGTTGGCCTGACTCGCCGGCGGGATCGCGGACTGCGAGGGCGGCTGCGAGCTCAGATCCTCGAAGTTTATGATTTGCAGGCAAATGTCGTCCACCTCGCTCCTTATTAGCGCTATCACCTCGCTGCAGAGGAACTTGGTGCCTGCAAACAGAAAATTAGCAAGTCAGATACTGGGATATCCGAAGCGTCGCGCAATTCTGACACACCCCGTCAAGCTTTCATCATAAATGTGTATACATATACACGAGAAAGAAGAAGAAGAAGAGAGAGAGAGAGAGAGAGAGAGAGAGAGAAAGAGAGACGTGAATATTCGAGCAACTTGCCGTGCAAAGTTTAATTTACATGTAAAATAACTTCTAAATACAAGAATATCGGTTGATTTAACGACCTTAAAAATATAAAAGGAACAAGCGCGAGAAAGAAAGAGGGAGAGAGGGAGAGATAGTAGTCAATTAAACAAATTTGTAAAATATTTAAAAATCTGTTGTATCAAGAATCGTTGTGTTTTGAAGTATAACTTTGCGTTTCATCTACAAAATACGGAAAACGTCTGAAGTGCTATCGTTGCAACTTCCATGTGCGCTCGATAACTCAAGTTTGCGACGGCACTTTGCCATCATCGCGAACGTCGATGGCACTTTGATGCGTGTCAAGGACTATCAAGGCGCGGTCGTAAAATTTGGAAATATTGAGCAGTGAATCAAGAGCGTAAACCGTCAGAGAAATTTATGCCGAGACACGTATATGTATAACAAAGCGCTGCGCGACCTATTCGCAACGGAAGAAGGCGAGGGTTCGCGACTGTGCGACGCGATAAATATTCGCTGATTGACATTTACTGAATGTCTCTTAGATACCGAGCGCACAAACTGCGCGCGCTCTAGACAATATTTCACTTGCGGATTGGCGCGCGGGAAGATAAAAGAGCCGATAGTAAAATTGCGAAACTTCCAATAAAAGTCCCTGGATCGCGCCCAAATAGTCCGCGTGTCGTCCCGGCAACGCTAATATCCTCGTAAAGTTTAGATTGTTGCTGGAGTGACATAAAAGAGCTAAAAGTCGCCTCGCAACCTCGTTACGTCGAATTGCGACGGTCTCGATACAACGCGAAGTTTATCACGCTCTGTTTATGTACTTGCAAATACGTATGCTCGGGTGATCATCATAAAAAGGAATCGCGTGTCTTATCTTCGGCTTCAACCACGCAGGGATGCAAACTGCGATAACTAGCTTCCTACGAGCGTTGATACGCGAATATTTCCTTTTGCTGCACGAGCAATCGCAAAATTCTCTATCTATCTCTCTCTCTCTCTCTCTCTCTCTCTCTCTCTCTCTCTCTCTCTTTATCTCTCTCTCCGCGATTGCAGAATTTAATTTCATCTTCCGACAGTTCCACGTGACAGGCTCGTTTCCGTTCTAATCGCCGCAGCAGTCATAACAGGAAATCGACGATGGAAGACACCTGAGCCGCGTCAGTTTCCGTCGAACGAGGTGAAATTAAAGTTTTCAATTTCACTTAAAAAAGTCTTGTGCGCAGGGAAAATCATCTCGCGCGTCAAACAAAATTTATACATTCGAAGTATCACGCGGATTAATTGGCGGTGATGTACATATGACACTCAAGTTGAGTGAAGTTCGCATCAAACGTCGACAAAAATTATGTCCCGTATTACGCCCGAGCGGAATTCGTGCCAAGATTGCCACCTGGATATTCTATAGTGAAGGTCATCTTCCCTCCCTTCCCCGGTGCGGCGTCAACATCTCTTTGATAAGATCCACATGTCCTATCGGATTACACAAGCGGTCTGACTGCGCGATACCACAATAGAAAGTTTATTTTTCGCCGTGATCGTACGATCGTTTCTCACGTCGCGATCGATGTCATGGCCAAGGTGGTCGTATTCCGCGTTTTTATCCTATATATAGACATCACCCTTGCATGTGTACCGTCTTTTTTTCTTCGCATCAGAGCTTATGGGAAATATCTTTCTATTCTTCTCAGAAGAACATCTTTTCTTGGTTTTTTTTTCTTATAAAATTGTGTGCAATAATAAAAAAAAAATAAACAAAAACAATTTACTTTTCTCGGAGTTTTAGAGCGGGACGCCTCAATTGTCAGTAAAACACAGTTTTTTCTCAGATGCTTCTATAGTAATTCGATTTACAATTAGAGGCGGTTAACTAAATTAACTAAAAACATTTCAGACAAGCGTTCCGTTTTCCTCAATCGTGTCGTCAATTTACACCTCTCGCACCTCGCACGTCGTTAACGCCGATACGTGTGGTTTCTTCGGCAACGGTTACGAATAAGTCTATCCTATCGATCGGCCGGCCGTTTCCTCTTTCTCTATCGGCTATTCTCTTTGTCTCCGTATGGAATTACGCACGCCACGACGGATCACGCACAGTTGGCTTTTTAAGTCCGGTTGAAATGCAAGCATTTCCGACCGGACGCGACGCGATACGTAGCTCTTCCAAGCACGCAGCAAAGGGGAGAACACATGCTAATTTAGATTTTTCAAAGGCGACGATTTTACTCTCTTTGAACGATATATAACGCGCAAATATTAAAAAGCATAAACATCACACATTTACAAATTAACACGTGTTCATTCTCTGTTTGTTTTCCACTTGTGATGAAATAAACATTCCCTATTTTATGATCTTCCTCCCTCAGGTAATTGCCTCTGTAATGTAATTATGCTGATTAAGTAGCCTGTCTTACATTTAATTATTTTTTCATTTCACACTGTGGTTTTTTCTCTGTTGCTTTGACGATCAGCAAGTTTTCATATTTCATAGTTTGTAGAAGGGAATGTCAAAATGAAACTGTGTGGTCTCGATTGAAGGGATTTCGATCAACAAAGAATTTCTCTTGTCGCTGTATAATTTTTATTTTTATGTTCGTTAAGAGACACATAACAAAGACGTTTTAGTTTTGTCGATATTTTTTCGCTATTCGAGTCTATAATCGATTACAAAAAAAAAAAAAAAAAAAAAAAATGGTTTAATTTCCGCGAACAAAAGAACAGTTAATCGGATCGACGATTGTTCGCTCGCAGAAAGCAAGGTTTTATCAACGCAACAACGTTCTAGTTTTTACATACCTATACTTGGAGAAATATTAACTTAAAATTCTTGAAAATTATTCAACACTTAGTTTGTTGAAAATTAATTATTCAACGTTTGTTAAATACTTTTTATAAAAGTTGATGTGCCGGAAAGTGTGAAGTTTTTCATCCGGTGCCGGTTGTGAAAAAGATTAAACGATATCGCTTGGCACCAACATTTCCCACTTCGACGCGTCAGATAAGGCGTGAGAGACGGATGTTTTATCTGGCGCGCGGTGCCGACACGAATGGTCACTATGGCGGACATTAAAGATCTATGGTTGCGGAAGGAAGAAAAAAAAAAGAGCAGCGCGAGATACTGCAGCAGCTGACTTTACGAGGACGATGTTTTCAAAACACACCGCCGCCGCTCGTAAAACCGACAGCTTAAAGGCGCTTCGAGTTGTGCGAGTCCGTACGCGGAGTAAATTTGCGCGATTAAAGTTAACACATTTTTTTATGGATAAAATTTGTCTTAATTTAAAAACTTTGAAAGTTTGAGTTATAAAAAACAAGAGATAAAATTTTTTAGCAAATTAAAAAAAAAACACGTGTAAAGACATTAGAAAAAATAGAACTTAACTCTTCGCTTGCAGACTTCAAAAATGATTTACGGGTAAGATAGACTTTAAAATCGAATATCTCCGCGCAAAATTAATATTTTTTCAATTTTTTGAATTAAATATGAACAATTCTGCGATAAAAAAACAAAGTGAAAAAGTCTCCAGTAGTTTCGAAAATATAAGCGTTTAAAAAAAAAAAAACTAATTTGTTCTAGAAACAATGTGCAATTTTTGAGTGAGTCTGGGAAACCCACGTCTGCAGGCGAGGGATTAAAAACAAAATACAAGATCACATACGCGATATGATCGCAAAAATATATTTCTAAATATTCGCGTATTGCATTTCTAAACATATAAATTTGCGTATTGCACCTAAGGTGCGCGTTCAATAGAGATGTAATCATATATTCACGCTAGAACATGAAATATGCATTATCGGTCGCTCGCTATCGCAAATTTGACGGTATTAATATACGACGTGACATAATTCCCGCAGCGATCGTAAAAGCCATCCGTAGCAAATTGCCGTTGACGGATCAATGCGTGTTCCGACACGACGCGCCGATGTCGAAACGTGAACGGAAATTGCGGATGGTTATATAATAATCGTCAGTGAGAGAAAGAGAGAGGCGAGCAGATCAAGGTTTGTTACGTCTCGACCTCATTAGGCTCTACTTGTTATACGGCACCTTTCAAAAGCAGCTGATGGCGCATTCAAGAGAAAGAGAATTTCAGCAACTCCGATTTTCCGAATGCGTTTGTGTGTGTTTCGAGCGTTACTCCCAGTATTTTCTTTTTCTATCGGATTTTATATAATTCTAGTTATACTAACTGAAATCCTCAAGTATTTTTGAAGCTTCAAAAACCGTAGTTTTATCCGTATATAAAGATTGTTCGAAGTTTCCCAACGGGGAGACGAGTCGATCCTGCGAATGCAGGCGGAGAGACGACGCGAGAAACTAGCCGAAGGGTGTGTAACGAAAAGCGAGAAAGAACAAAGATGTGGATTTTGGGGAGGGGAGGAGAAATTTTTGTTGAGACGCGAGGCAATCAGCGCGAGAAAAACGAAGAAAGAAATTTTCGTCGCCTGATAAAAGTCCGGGGCGTAATATTTCCGAGACCGCGTGCGCGTCTTTTTTTTCCTCCTCCTCCTCCTCCTCCTCCTCTCTTTTTCTCTCTCACCCAGATGGTGAGATGACGATGTTGAAGAACACTCGCTTTGTTCCACTCGAGTGAGTTCTTGTGCCGTTAAGTCCTCGTGATTTCCGAGTTTCAGGTCGGCAACAAGGGAAACTCACGCGATGAAACCGCGAAAACAACGACAGTGTGGGCGAATTTAGCGACAACCAAAAGGGAGACTGCAGAAAAGGAGAGAAAGATGCGATGCGCCACCCAAAGGTGAACGCACTCACGATCAAATACTGCCAGTGAAAAAGGGAGTGAGAGTGATATCGGACGCCGCAGAAGGATAAAGAGGATTGCGCGCCTCTATCGATCCCGTCTTCGGGAACTTCTTTCTCAAAAATCCGATAATCCTCTGTCGTCTGATAAAACATCGTCGGCTATTGATCGGCTCGCTAGGAACATCCTGGTTTGGCTCTAAAATATGTCTCAAACTTTCGAATCGTTAAATTTATCAATAAAAAAAAAAAAGAAGTAAAAGAAAAATTGCACGCGCTGATAGAGAGCCAGCTACGGTGTAAAAAAAAATACTCAGAGTCAGAAATGCGACTGTTGAAGGAAAACGCGAATCTCTTTCTTAAATGAGATTCGAAATTTTAGGTGTTTGGGGAACAGTTAGCTTGGGGTGGTTCTCTTCTTTTTTCTTTTCCATCTGGGAAAAAACATTGCGGACTGATTTATGAAAGCGACGTTCGTACGTTTTCACGCTTTTTGCAGCCGAGTGAAGTTTGCGCGTGTATACACACTTCAAAGAAGCGGACAAATTTCTCGCATAGCGTCGAGCTGTCGCGGATGCGCCATCGATTTATTTCCGCGAACACCGGCTAATTCACGTGCTCGCGCAAGTCGGTAATTTACGACACGCCATCAGAGAAAAGAGGGGGAGGGGGAGAGAAAGAGAGAGAGAGAGAGAAAGAGAGAGCACACAAGGGTGGCGATGCTTTACGGCTAATATTAGAGTAACGGTACGAGCGCGCGCGCGACTGTAACAGTTTCGCCGATGTCCACGGGGCCTCGGCAGAAACAGAAGAGTCCAGTAGTCTGCGCCTATTTCGAGAACGCTTCGTTGAAAGACGATAATAAACTCCCGTTGTGATACACTTATTCCCTTTTCATCGACACTCCCGTCGTGAATAGAATCGTCGTTTTACGGCGCCAATAATTGTTAAATAAAAGAAAGTTTCTCTTTTCTTTCTCTCTCGTACATCGAGATGATTGAAAACAACTCATTCAATGGAATATTGCTTACAACTACTATCTGTTGCTGCTGCAAGTGCTACAATAAGCTTTTCTATCATGTTTTTTACATCACGCGCATATGTATAATTAATAACTAATATAACTAAAAAACTACATATTTTTATTTATGAATTTTATATTAAAACGTTTTTTTTCTCGCGAATCGGATTTGTGTCCTATATAAAATACGATTAGGAGATAAGTATCTATCAACGATTTGGAAAAAAAAAAGAGACATCTGTGCCTGGCACTGAGATGCTTTCAGTTATCCAGCCAGAAAGCAGCTATTGAACGAGAACACAAGGAAATACACAACCGTGACAAAAGAACGCGCCGAGAGAGAGAAAGAGAAAGAGAGAGAGAGAGAGAGAGAGAGAGAGACAGAGAGAAAGAAAAAGACGAATATTTATGGTTATCAGCGAGCACAAAATAGGCAAGCCTAACGGAACAATAGTCCTGGCCGACGGCCAAACGTACTCGCGGGCGGCCCCTCGCCGCGGTGTATGAAGAAACAGCCGGAATTTGATAATACGCAGCGAAGCGCGAAGATAGCGAAATGAGAGTCTAAATTTGCGACGTGGCAAAACCAACAGCGGCTCGCTATAAATAAGCATCCTCCTCCCTCCTCGAGACGCTCCCGCGCTCCGAAAATAAGCCGACGTCCACGCTTAATCCGCGGAGACTAATTTACACATGGCCCTTCCTGATCCCAGCAGATCTTCTCTGAGAGAGGCTCGCACACTGACCTTGCCGAGGGTTGAATCGGCGATTGTCCAAATTGCCGCTCTGGTTTACAACCTATCGATCTTTCTTAAGCAGTTCGGCGGGCGGTTCCAATCTTCGATCTTTCTTAATTAGTTTTGGATCGATAAAAATTCCGTTGCTTTTTCAGATGTTTTCTCTTGATTGTATTTTACGCTGTATATCATACGAAATTGATCTCTTGATCAATCTTGATAGCTTTATGAAGCTACACTTTATATTTATTGGCGTTTTATTGGACGTAAAATACGTTTATTCTTATTACTGATGACACAAAAAAGAACTTCAGTTGATAGTTTCAATGAACAAACCAAGTTTGAAAATCCTTCTTTCGTACACACGGGAGAAGAGGGTTTTTACATCTCCCCGTGGTAATCGCGCGTGTCACGTGACACCATGCGAGAGGATTGGTGAATAGCGAGGTCGGGTCACGATACCGCAGTGCGAGCGAACAAACGAGCGAGTGGTTAATAGGTTAACGGCTACCTCCAATTGGTCGATGACGTTCTGTGCCATCGTGACGTCACGGAGAAGTGCAATGCCCCTGTGACGTGTCAGCGTGGTGCAGGCCAAGCCGGTGAACAGAAATAACGCGCGGTCTCTTTCCCTCTTTCTCAAACCCACCCCCTCTGGCTCGCTCTTCCTCGTTTATCTTAGCACCTCCTCCCTCCTCTTGTTCTCTCATCTCTTTCTCGCTCCCGTTTTTAGTACTCTTTTCCTCGGGTTCGTTCCCTTTTCGAACTGCACTTTCGAGGCTTGGCTCTGCAAGCTCGAGAAGCTCGGACGACCAGTACACTTGCCAGAAATGGCCACGTGACCGACGATTCTCCCAGAAAGATGTCATCGTACGGGGTACGACAAGTTTCGCGGCTTTCTCGCTAATCGATTCTAATTGTACGCCAAAAACATCGCGCACTCTCTCTATTTCTCTCTCTCGCTCTTCGTCGCGAAGATATTTCCGTCTACCTGTGGCCAGGATTAGAGCGATCTAATCATAACATAGGAATGCAACAATTTCGGGGCACACGTCTTAGAGGTCGAATGTAATGCGAGCGGGAATGTTCCGCTTGACCCGCATTCGCGTGCCGAAAGATTCGTACGCTCGTATTCACGAAATGAAATTGAAACAGTATAACGCAATCTCATCGACTTTCGTATGTTAATTTCGTGTATAATATAAGAAAATTTCTTCAGTCGTCATTAAATCTTGCAAGTTTCTTTTTCGCCCGATTTAATTATGATAATATTGTTTCCTCATTATGTCACAACATCATATTTAAACAATTTTGTGGAACATAAACAGAGACAAAGTCCATTTCAAATAAAGAACTACACCGCTTGTTTTTTTGTTCTCCGCGATTAATGATGTGACAGATGTGCCTGTTGTGCTCACGGAGCTAGAGGAACTATAAGCTATCTACTCTGAGCAAACAAATATCGCATCAAACTTTCGTCTCTTGTTGACGACAAGCACACGTTTCGCTTTCCGCGAGACGAGAACACGTTTTTGTCTGTCATTCTAGTTTACCGTTTTGTCGTTTACCTTCGACCTTACGGAGGATTTCTTTCAAAATATTATTTTCGGAAGTGGTAGGTAGCGCGGTCTAATTTCGCTGGTTTTGTGGTAGATCTTTTCACTCGCGCGAATGAAAAGAGGTGGATGTTCGGTCATCTCTTTCACTCCGAAATAACATCTTTAGCCGATTGTCAGCGCGAAGCGAGCTTCTTTCTAACAAGCTCTACCGGGAAAACAGCAATTTCGGCTTCTTTCCCGGTTTGTTGAAAGAAATCGGTCGAGCTAAATGCGACATGCGGTCGAATCAAAGCGCGACATTTCGCGTTTTCTGACAGTATACGGTAACACGATACAGAAAATGTCAGTTCGACATTTTTCTCGGCAGTTTTTTTTTTTTTTAACGGCGACACGTGAAATATTCAAACATGGTTGGTGTATTTAACTCGCAACTGAATAATGTTGAGCGCAAAAGTGCAAACGTATTTCTCGTATTTTAAAAA
>QVNW01001818.1:0-28934 GCA_014825475.1 Pseudomyrmex flavicornis
AAAATTCAAACAAATTCAGAACGATGTCGCTGCAGTCGCTCCTTGAAGAATGACGAGCGTCACTTTCTTGTTGAACACACTGTATAAACATATAAATAGTATGGATCGAATTGCCTGAATTATATTTTGCATCTGAGGATTTTTTCATTACGAACCGGAGGTCACATTTCATTAATTTATCTTCTTATCTTAAAAATATTTGACGTAAAAAAAAAGTAGCTGATTACTACTGGATACGGTTAGCAATAAAATTTCTGACTGAGAAATTTCGCAAGCACGAGTTAACAAAAAGACAAAAAAAATATAAAGATAAAATGCAAAGATAAAGTCCGAAGCAGCGCGGTCTTATTCGTTCTGCTTCACAAAATTCGCTGTCTCTCTCGCTGTTTTCTAACGTCCGATCTTCCGTCGCAGTAAGATGAAAACGTTATTTCTACAGCTGCGGATATGCAGAGCTCCGGATGCGAAACTCCGTATGGAATGCATCACATCAGCGCAACGCCGCGACATCCGGACTAAATCTGCTTGTTCAGCCACATTACCGATGCAACGAAACGACGACGGGGGCTGCGGCGACGCTGCACCGGCAAAATGCAACGCGGATAGGGTAGCGAATGAGATGTTGTAGAACAAACGTTTGCTGCACAACGATGCGGCTGGCACATATGCGCGGGCGTTGCGTTTCGCATAGATCGTTGTCTCGAGAGGATGCGAACGTATAGGAGAGAACTAATATACAAAAAAATTTAAAGAGAGAACGCCACGTTACGGCGTTCGCGCGATATTTGAAGTTTCTCGCACGGATTTTTCCTGTCATGTGTTCGTCAGCTGCACGATCAATCTCTCACGAAATAATTAATGAGACGAAACGACGAAAGAGGAAAAGATAACAATAATTTATCAAACATTAATCATCACCTGAGACATTTATCAAAAAAACAAAAAACAAAAAAAATTAGAACGACATATACCTAGCAAGATCTTCTGTATTAATTATGTGATATTTTAATAAGATTTTAATATAATAAGATAAGAGCTTTTTAGCAATGAATTTTCATTATCGGAAATTTGCGCTTCGATCACATCAAAGAGAGAAAATCGAACGTAAATAAAAAAAAAATAAAAAAAAAAATAAAAAAACGATATCTTCAACCATAAGTTATAATTTAATTATGATGATCAAAAGAATTAATTCGCGTTCTTTCTCCCTCTTTCTCTCTTTCTTTCTTTCTGAAGTTTTATTTTCGCGAAATTACGCTCCACCGAACGCATATCCCTATCTTCTTTCATTGGTTAGCACGCTCGTCATTTATTAATTTTCCGAGACGTAATATCGATATCATGGAAAAATAAAACACTGTTGCATTTTATGCGCAAATACAGCGTTCAGAACGCAAGCGCAACATTTTTGCCGATTACCGCGAATTACTTCTGCACCAGTATATAAAACGATGGCGATCGTTTTAACCACTCGCGTTTGTTAGCTCTTTAAATTTAATACTCCGAGAATATTTTTCTCGCAACGACGGAATCACATCGCGATTATTTTCAATCCCGTCTCTCTATCCCGTAAAATTTTCTTCGAAACTCATTTTTCGCAATCAATACAAAACAATATGTCTTTGCGGAGCGAAGTTTTAAACTATTATATAATCTCTGCATACCTATAATGCACTGGCTTACAGTAAGCTTCAGTTTTCGGAAGATTTCCACAACGTTTGAAACTAGATTTTAGACAAGTTACGTTATCCTCTCTCAAAAAAGCAAATACTGTATTCTTAAAAGCAAATACACAAATTTTGCATATAAAAATTAACAAATAGAGGAATTAATAGAATAAAAAAAAATCAACAAGCAATTTTGCACACAAAAACTTAACAAATAAGAACAAATATAATAAAAAAATCAAGAGTAAGTATTAAATAAAATTTAGATAAATATTATATAAATAAAAAATATTGAAAGAACAGTGGTTTTTTTATTCTTCTCACCGCGCGCGTACGCGCTGAATATAAAATAATATAATCGCAACTGCGAATCTATATTTTTACGAATAAAATTTCATTTATTGATTTCTACTGATCATCAACGTACAAAAAAAAAAAAAAATAATAGATTATAAAATTGCTTCTCTGCGTAAATAAACGCAATTTCGCACCGATTTACTCGTTTTTATGTCGTCGTGTTATTTATCACGGTCGTCCACTGGCCGGGCACATTTTTATTATTTTCCTCCGCCTTGAAACTCAAACAGTATCAAGATATCTCGCGGTTTTCAGGTTTTTCACTGCCGAAGTAACTCGACTCCGCCGCCCGCGCGCGAGACACAAACTGCACCGTCACACTGGATTTCACCGTTGTATACTTATACTTCCACTCTCTTCAGCACCGCACAGTTCCAGAACTTCAAACGTCGCGGCGGGAAGACGCGTCTCTCGTTACTTGCTCCGCTTTTAGCACAGCGGAATCTTCAGCGAAACTGTCGCGGAGAGAAGATCCGCGAAAGAGAAGACGATTGTCGCACACTTTATCGTCAGTCTAGCGTCGCGTATTGCAAGTAAAACTTCTTCTTGGGGTATATATCGTCTCCTATATCTCCGTTCAACAAAGAGGAATAGAAAAACGAGAGACGAACGCTGAAGATGAGGCTTTCCAGCCTCCTCTTCTCTTCTCCGGGAGAGCAACTTCGAAACACGTCGAGAATTACTTTGCGTGTACTGGTTTCCGTTCCCCCTCACCCCCTTGAAACGGGTCGTCGGGTACTTATTTCTCGAAATGGAAATCGGGCGAAGATATGGACGCGAAACGCGGAGACGATGCGAGATCGAGAAAGGATCCGGTCGTGACACCGGTTCACAGTCGACTGAGGATGCAAGAACGGACGAAGGTACACCGACGCGATGTGTCTGTCGACTTGCTCGTGCAGCAGGCACGGGCCCTCCTGTTGGACTCCCTTGTAGTGGGAGAAGGCCCTCTCTCCGTTTCACGGGCCCTCAAGGTAGCGCGCGTTCATTGCGGGGTTCGAGCGAGCGCCTGCCGTCCGAGCAGGAAGAAACGAAACTTCTGCCCACGAGGCCATTATTGTTTGCTATTATTATTGTTATTATGCGCATCCTGCGTTTTGATCCGGGTCAAGTCGCGGCAGTTCGCGACTGGTGACAGGTCGCAGTTTTATTTTCGCGACGCGTATAAGAGCGTATAAACGTTAAAAAAAAAAAAAAAAAACAAATTTTTACTAACGATGGGAGACCCGTGTCAGTCCACGAAGAGTTAAGTAAGATTAATATACTAAAAAGTTTTTTGTATCGTCTTCTAATTTATAATAAATAAGTAATTTAATTATAAGGTATACGTGTGTATGTACACGCACATAGAAATGATTATTTTTAATCCGTTCTTTCTAAAGAAATGCGCATTTTGCAAATGCGAGTTCTATTTCCTTAAAAAAACTAAAAAAGATCACGAGACAGAGTCAAAGCGTGCCATTTTTCGTCGCACAGTCATAAACTTGTGCTCTCCGTTAATTGCAGTCTTCCCTCTTGCTCAACGCTCGTTATTTTGCGAAATTTAACAGTATACACACACGCATTCACACAGCAATTCCGAAAAGCGTTGGAATTTACACGACGGACTCGCACCGGTCTCGGAAATAATCGCGAAAAGCTTTCACGGGAGGACGAAAGAGAACCGAAAGAATTTCTATTATACCACGCAATGATAAATTTTCATAAAGAGACACATAGCTTTTCACCCTTTTTTAGGAGCAGATGTTCGCGGTATTAGAACGACCTGGTCTGAATTGGAAAAGTGTAGCATCATCACGCGCAACACCTGAGCCGACTGCTGCGCAATAATCTGCCTCTACCTGCGTCGCCGCCGAATAATGCATTATCGCGGCAATGCGCCGCATTCCGAGCCCCCTCAAAAAACACGATATTAATACCAAAAAGCTTTTACACCGGCGATCAAGCACACAAAAACTTGCGCGCAATATATACGCGCCGCGTCAATACGTGTTTTTTTCCTAACAAAAGAGAACCGCAAACAAAATAAAATTGCAAATTCATACTGCTATTTGCGAATTAATTTGAAAAATCAAGCGCGCGATTAAAAGTATTTATTTACCATGAAAATAAATAAATACGACGCAGAGGCAGAGGCAGAAATTTAATTGATATGCGCTCGAGGTGCGTGCGTAATATATATTTCAATTAAAATTGCACGTGAAAGAGGCGCGCACGTTCTCCTATTTTTCCCTTTCCGCCCCTGTATTTATAAACGCGCATATTTACGAATGGCGCAAAAAGAGATGAGACAATAACAGTAAGTATTATTAACAATTGCAGTTACATTAATAAAACACACACACACACACACACACGATTGCCATTATATACATATATGTATATTTTTTCCCTTCTACATGTATTTTTATTACATTTTCTGAAAAAAGGAATATCATCTAAAATTTGCTTTTTTTTCTTTTTTTTTAGATACAAATATCGCAGTTGTAATTTTTTTCACTAATTTTTCAACTGTTTTTTCAACAGAAATCTGCATGCCGTGGCACTACTAATGAGTCGCAGCGCAATTGCGAACGTGATATTTTTTGCAATCTGCTTGCCTCGGCAGCTTTTCGGGTAAACTCCTACAATAAAGAAAGACGCGAATACGCGTGTGTATAAAAATTACGCATATATGTAGTACGTACGTTTATTATATCTTATCTCACTGTAACTTGAATATAATATGTCGGCTATTTTGGTAATAGCGTTCAGACTCGGCAAAGAAAAACCGCACAAAAATTATTACATAGAGAATTCACATTTCTTAAATTCTAGCCGTTATCATTTTTTAATTGCACAAAGTCTATTTTAATTGCGACGGACATTTGCTACAAGCCAAAGGTTGAGAAATTATAATAGCCACATTAAGATTTCAATTATGATAATCTGCCAGAGCGCGCAATTAGGGAAAAGCCGCTCACCTTTTCTGCGGCTTATATCGCGTACGGGATATCCGGGAAGTGGTGATTTTATAATCATTCCCTTCGTTCGTATTTTATAAGCGGAACGAGGCCATTACTGCTCGCGCGATCTCTCTTTGCGAAGTGGTGAAGGAGCTCCGAATGTGCCGATAAGAAAAGCGCGTGTAAAAAAGTTCGCGTGCAATGTGCGCGACGTTATTAAATAATATCGAACGACCGGCCGCGGTAAAACCGGCACAAAGTGCATGCCGCACTATGTGTGTGTATGTGTGTGTGTGCACGCATACGCGATAACAATAGCGGTAATAAATGCGCGGTAAAATTCGCGTATTTTCGTCGCGAGTGAAATTTTTTTTTTTCCCCGTAGAAAATACGTGGCGCGACAAGCAATGAAGAATTGTGCGCTATTGTGATCGGTTGAAAGGACGCGTGAAAATGTTTCATGGTATCATAATTCGCTATCGATGCGTACACGAGAGAGCTTTTGTCGGAATCGCGTTTGCATTGGCGCCGTGCCACGTATAACAGGTGTCAACAATAGATTGCTCGACGACAAAACTTCGTCGTTTATGACTATCAGTCTGATTCCGAGAGATGCGGAATTAAAAAAAAAAAAAAATCGAAGTATATCGAAAGATATAAATTTTACTACGTTATTCAGCCAATGAAAAAGTGGTTCGATAAATATTGTTTTATATACTGTCGCACGATGGTGCGGATAAGAAATACAAACGAGAGACATTGGCACAAGTGGCGCAGTAAGAAGAGAAAATCTCTCTCTTAAGCAAGAGAAATTGATACTAATTAAACCGATCTCGAGATCATCTTGGAAAAATCCTAACAACGACAAATACACGCTGCGAACGTATATAAAACTCGGAAAGTGCACCCGATGCTCCGAGAAAATCGTAATGGCGTGTCTTAACAAATAGCGTGTTTAAGGATACAAAACCTCGGAGTGGTTTAGGCAAACTGCTGTTCGCTCCACAACCACGATGCTCTCTCTCTCTCTCTCTCTCCCTCGCGCGCGATTAGCCGAACGATCTTTTACTACAGTTGAGTATCCAATTCGTTTGCGGTTTGTAACGTATTGTACTGTAGCGAATCTTCATTCGTCTGACATAAAAAAAAAAAAAAAAAAAAAAAAAAAAAAGCAGCAATTTCTATTCATTTTATTCAATGTTTTTAGTTGGAGAACATGGTACCTACATATTGTATATAACTTTTGGAATTATCTTGGAACGGAGTAATTCTGTCTTTTTGTTACTTTTCTTATTATGTACAAAAAAAAAAAAAAAAACAATTGTGTCGAAATCTATCTAAAACAATGAAAACCGTTTTGATATCTGAAAACATAAAAAGAAATTTAAAAATAATATTAAATTTAAATAATAAGTTTTTAAAAAGTTTTTTAAAAATTGCATCAATATAAGGGCAGGTAAAGAAAAATGTTTTCACCATAAAACTTTTGTATAAAACGTCTTTTGACTCCCATCCCAAATAATTTTCGAGCTTGGTCGAGAGAAAAACAAAAAACCACTCTATGAAAGATACATTCACCTCTTAATCGTTTTTAGGCTCTGCAACTGAAAATTTTTAAATTCATTTATTTACTTTCGTACATGTGTATAAAAAACAATTTTTATTTTCATCGAAATCAGAACTTTGGTGTGTGCGAGAAATTTGCTTGTTAAACTAAAATGTATTTTAGTAAGAAAAAAAAACAGAAAAATAAAATGCAAACGAAAAGTTTAAGCAATACAAACGACCTAATTTTTGCACGCCACGAAGCGGCCAGAAATGACGTGAAACCACGTCAAAAGTTTCGCACGCTTTGTGTGGAAAAGATTGTTTAGCAACAAATCAAGAGGTTTGTTCGATAAAGCATATAAAATATGCCGAAAAACCTACAATAGTTCGGAGTGTGATTTAAGGTTTCGTTGTTGAAACTAGAAAGAAAAATTTCCGATATATTTTATTATATATACGAGTGTGCTCTATTGGTTCCACGTGCGTTTATACGCGGAAATAACCTTTTATTTTTACACACAAAACTTTTGCGCATTTTCCTCACTTCTGACGTCATCAAGATGGCCGCGAAAAAAGAGTCGAAGAAGAGTCTTAAATATTATCTCGAGTGTATACTCTATAAGTTAATTAAAAAAATATAAATATATATATTCTGTGTATATGTTTAGAAAAAAAATATAAATGGTTCAAGTTTATTAAAAAAAAACAAAAAACAAGCAATTGAATAACAGTTGACAGAAAAAAATCGTCAAGGTCTTCTATTCTCACTCGCCTCTTATTGATTACTTCAACAGTTTTAATTGTCACTTAAATAATTTTAATTCTCACAAAACGATCGGGCGCAGTGGGTAAATGAAAATGCGCGCAATTTGTCCCGCGTTATCGCGCGCGCGCACTAATTCGCAAGCTTCGTCGATACGATCGATTTGTCTCTATCGCGCCGCTCTTATCTCGAATAGAAAAGTTGAAGGCGCGCTGCCAAACTTTTAGACCTTTCGAGTCGACGCTTTTCCAATAAGCTCGCGAAATTTCGCTTGTATGTGAAAGTGGGAGAAGAAGAAGCAACCCCCCAGGACAGGATCGAGAATGAGGCTGAAAACGCGGAAGGATTGGAAGAAGATAGGACGATGCGCTGAATAATGCAGCGCGCGTATATCCTCGGACTCTGGCGTGTCTTCGGACTTTCGACGCTCTGTAAATCGGCCTTCGTAAATTCTTTATTTCTCCACCTATTTATTCGCCCACCTAATTTTTTTCCCCGTTCTTCTCCGCGATGCCGACGAAAGTGAGGATAATAAAAATTTTCCATGAACCCTTTCTCGTCCACTTTTGTCCCGCAAAGGATCTTCTAATTATGAAGAAAGGGAAATTTATTTATGCTTTTAATGAAACGCAAGTTATAACTTTTTCTGCCTCAAAACGTAGAACAAAGTGTGTGTATAAAATATTTTTATAGTTACAATAGATAATTCAAGATAGATAATTCAAGATTTATCACATATACATGACACACACACATGTGTGCCTTGCGTTATTAAATACACAAATCTGATCGAGTGCGGTTTTTATTTAACCCTGACGAATCTTTCGAGTTCTCTCACGCTCGCTCGCGATAAACGTAACGTAACGTAACGTTAACCTGACGAAGTTTGCGCAGAAGCAGTTAACCAATTTCGTTTAGAATTGCCGACGTTTTCCCGGGCTTTTTTCGAAAGCGTGACCGGAACGTCAAGGCGAGCATTTCGTCCGTCTTAGAGCCAGTCTACAATGAAGGTAAGTTCGGCAGTAGAGAGTAAACTATTTTTCGGTGAAGTAACAACGGGAATAAC
The DNA here is from genome assembly GCA_014825475.1 of Pseudomyrmex flavicornis. Taxonomy (NCBI): domain Eukaryota; kingdom Metazoa; phylum Arthropoda; class Insecta; order Hymenoptera; family Formicidae; genus Pseudomyrmex; species Pseudomyrmex flavicornis. The sequence continues at coordinate 8,347 of QVNW01001818.1, forward strand.
GAAATGGGCAGTTCCCATTTCGCACTGCCTACTGCTTTACTGTTTTAGCCAATGAAAGACGCGTGTCAAAAAAAAAGGCGAAATAATTACTTGTATAGACAAAAATGAAATAACTCCAAAAACCTTACTCTTACAGCCTTGCTACCTTCATTGTAGCTACGGCCCTTTACTCGGCTTTACATCCCGCTCGCGTTTCTTACTCTCATCGGGATTCAGGATACCGAAGTTTACGAGGAGCATTTAACAGCACGATAAATATCGATATACAACAAGCGACGCGACGCGCGGCGTGTCTACGAGGGCTTTTAAGCGCCCTGATATTTATGTACAGCTACAAATTATCCAAGAGATGTATCTACCCGCCCTGCCATTCATAAATCGAGACGCGACAGCGTTCTGCCCCGAAGCAGTAAATCCAAGAAGTAACGATCACTCGATCGTCTTGCGCGCGATATTGATCATATGGTTTGCCATATGAAAATTGCAACCACCAGAAATATCTCGGGCATGAAGTTGCCGTAAAATGTTGGGCACAAGATCAAATGTTCCATACGAATTAAAAAATTTTAAAAAATATAATACCAAAAACAAAAAAAGTTTTAAACTTGAGTCACGAATTAATCGACTAATAAGATTCATACAAATGTTTAAATTGGACTCATGTAAATAAAATGTTACACACATTAATTGAATCTGAAAATGTAATTGTGGAGAGTCGCCAAATCAATATTTTGAAAAATAAAAGTAAAAATAAAATTAATTTATAATATAAAAATTGTATTTATAAATGTTTAATTATTTCTCATGTTATATAGAATGCAAAACTGTAAATACAAGTAATAAAGAAAAAAAAAAAACTAAATATATATAAAATTATAATATATATATTAATAGTTAAGAGTAATAAAATTTAAAATCGCTATTAGATTTATATAATTAAAGGAACAAGAAATCGATTTCTTTGACATGTGCGCAAGAACTATTGAAGATGTCAATCAAGGTGTCGATAAACTTTTGTATTTCCTATAGCCGATCCGATCTCAAAATCATTGTGCAACACACATCCCCCTCCGGTCTAACGTCGTGCTTCAAAAAACACGGCGATTTCCAGATGGGAATCGTTAGGATATGGCGAGGCGAGACGGGCAACCTAGACCCTTTCTGGCAGATGCCGTAGAAGAAGGTTTCGAGGTGCAGCTGTCGCCTCGCGAGAACACACCCGAGCCAGGACGCACACTTTCCCGTGCACGCATACACGCAAAAGGCCTCATGCCTATGTATGCGCAAACATAGAGCCCATATTGCTACGGGGGAATATTGCAAGATGACGAGAGCCTCGACACCTATGAATACATCGGTCTGTTTAACGAGCTCGATGCGCTCTATACTAACCAGACCATGTGACACCTTCTGCAAATGGCAAAGCGATAGAGACGTTGAAATGCACGAGTGCATCAGATAGCGATAAATTCTACACGTCTCCATTACACACGGAACGATTGATAAGTATTCGAAATGACGCATAGACAGCGACAGTATAATATCACATTTGCTGTTGTAGTTGTCAAGTTTCGGTCCTTTAGATATAGAAGAACAAATGTCAAATGCTGCACTCGGTGTCGCATGTATGTAAGTTTTGTGCGACAGCTCGGCAAAGTACAACCACTTCTGACACACCAGATATCTTTGTTGTTGCTCGAAAATTTCTTCCCAATGAATTTTTCAAGATTTGGAAATAAAGAGAAATCGCACTGGATCGTATACCTAGCATATAAGGCGAATTTGAAGCGGCGATTTGAAAAATCAACAAAATTTTGGCTATTGCAATAGTTGAAGTGTAAACTAGTGCGTTGTCAAAAATCACTAAAAGTGTCTTACTTTGACAAACTGTCACAAACAACACCACGTGCGACAGCTTTACTTCGATATCTTGTTGATGTAGTGAGTGATACAAACAATATTTGATATAAACAAAAAGTGTCAATTTGTCAAACTCACAAATTATGTTTCGAGATTCGCCGAAATAAATCCGTAACCGATAGAAAAAAAAAACACTTGCTTGAGCAATATTCTGCGCGCGAAATTAAATGCTTATGCGCGTCGCGAATGAGTTTTATCGACAAAAAAACTCGACGGCACGCCGCGTAGCCGCAAATATTTACATTGTTTATAAGGATATCGAAAAGTAAATGAATGTCAACGTCGGGTTTGAAAAAAAAAAAATATTCAGTGAAAAAATATAGAATTGATTCACATACCGCAGCTCTGTGCCGCACGTCACTTACAAACTGCGTCGAGAGAGCGCGTTGCAAATATTATATTTATGTAACTAACCGGACGAAAGTTCCGTCACGGCAAATTTTTTACTTGCTTTTAAACACATAAATTTTAAATCTAAAATGTTTATTCGATAAATCTTGATTTGTGACAAATCGATCGGATAAAAAAAAAAAATATATACATTTTTAACGCCATCGAAGAATTTCAAAAGGAATTATAATTAAGTTTGTGTGTGTTGTGTGTAATATAAAGTAATACTACTTGTATTAATTGTATATCATGTCTGAACACAGACAATTAGACGCAACTGTTTCCGACTATTAAATAAACTGAAATAGTAAAAAAAAAAGAAAAAAAAAAACGAATATTTCGTATAAGAGAGAGAAAATAGATTTGTACTAAAAAATCGTGACATTATATATAACGCGTAATGCCAGCGTAAATTCAATAAAGGTGCTTTCCACTAAAACACAGAGTGCTGATGTAACAGGAGCGCAGTCGAGAGAAAAAGCAGGGTTATAAAACAAAAAAAAAAAAAAACAGAGAACGAAGGAGATTTCTGCTGTAAAGTTCGAAATAGCGTTACGTGTCGTTAGTTTTCATTGTTCTCTCTCTCTCTCTCTCTCTCTCCTTCTTTCTCTCTCTGTCTCTCTTCGAGATTAACGACGTCAATAAATTCGGGGTCACAATGGCAAATCGATTAATATCGATACAACAGTCAGAAAGCCGCAGGGAAGTGGAAAACAAGACAAAGAGAGAGAGAGAAAATTGAAGGAGAAGGAAAATTCGTGTTTCCGCGACGGCCATGAGGAAAAATAGTTATTTATGAAGTCGAGAGAGACCTTAAATCTCTCCGAAGGTCCAGGTGAACCGATACGGCCACCACCTGCCGCCCACAGGGCATTTCTGGATTCTGCGGGCCACGTGGGTCGCTCGCTTCTCAAAAACTATTCCTCGCCTCGTCCGGATCGTCGAACACCTGCGCGTGCTAAAAATGACTGGTTAATAACGTGGCAAATATACCAGTGTCCTACACACCAGTATACATCTAAACTATCGTCTTTCTCGGATTATATGATATATATTTTTCATATAGAAATTATAGTAACAATTATTTTATTTAAAAACATAATATTTTTAATATTACATTTTTTTTCTAATTTTTCAGTAGTTTCTTTTAATATTATATTAATCTAGATAATTGTTTTGTTTTTTTTTTTAATATCTCATATATTATCGGTGTTTCTTTTATAATATTTGTAGACATTTATATGGAAGTTTTAACGCTTCGTGTAAAAATAATCTGTTTTTGTTCATCTCATTTGTGCGTAGAAAGTAAAAGAAATTTTCATATATATATATACATATATATGTATAACCAAATGCTATTGGAATCTAATTATCGTTTCATAGCATGTAACGCGTCTGTTCCAAGAGGATTCGCTACGCGTTTAACAACGCGCACGTATAACAACGCGAAGTTTGTTTCATAACTGATAATAAATTAACTAGTTAACGTGGAAAATGGAAAACGACTAATTAGCCCGTACAGTTAAGTTAAATAACCAGCTTGATATCCGACTAGAGTGCGCTGATTACATCAACCGCGGCTTTCTCATTAATTTGTAACATCGCTCTCACGGCGTAACGCCGCGTTGTAATTTCTGAATAAATGAGAGCAACTATCCTTTCCACGAAATTTCGGGCATGAGATTAGTGCTGTACGAGAAAAATCACTGTTCTGAAAAAAAAAAAAAAAATGAAGAAGGAAAAAATAACATCTCGTAATCCCGTTGTGTACTGCGAAAGAAATACGGTAAGGTCTGGACGTTATATTGCGACCGAGATGAAACGACGCGAAAGAACGTTAAGAAGAAAAGGAAATGGCTGCACAGGACCGAAACGGCGGATATCCCGGATATCGTATTTTCTCGCGATGCCTCACGACATTGAGGGAAGAAAAGCCCTCTTTGAACCGTCCTGTACCATCAACAGGGGCGGAAAACGAGGTTAGGGGAGAATGACTAAGTGCACGGGAGGTTGGGTGTTGCGGGAAGGAAGAGAAGCGAGCGTGGAGTAGAAATCGGGCTCTCTCCTGAAATTTCCCTAAGACTCGTTTAACCTCCTTCCAGAAGACACTCCCCCAGGCTGGCGTATACATACACAATGGTCGACGAGAGGAGCGTGTAGAATAGAGGATTAAGGATATGGTGCTTTACACGGGACGGGAAAACCTCGACACGGGAGATAATGTCCCGAACAATTTCGAGAACTATAAATTCGCGGTTGCTCGCAATTCCATCGCGTTGGCTCGTTTGTCTTTCAATGCTCACGAGATACCGTTGCGTTTCGCCGGCTGTTAATTTTGAGCCAATAGGATTAAGGAAAAAAAGCGATGGAATCTGTCCAATAAATTCCGCGGTTTCAATCGAATCTGCGTGCGCCGTGGTGTTTTAAACCTCAAAATCTTCTGTTTTTTTTTTTTTTTTTTTTGAACAGGAGATTCTCTCGTCGGCTCAATTCGTTTTCAATCGCGTCACAATCACTGTCAAATTTCCGTCAGATCGACGCGGTTTTGCTCCGCAAAAAAAAGGGATCGCGCGCGCGCGCGCGCTTTCGAGCCACTCTGTATTAGAAGCGAAGGGTAGGATGGAAAACTTGAGGGTGGAGCACAGGGTGACTAACTGTACAAGCATGAGAAGGGTGGACGAGAATACTGCGAACAACGGGCTCACGTAATACAGGGTGTCTATGAAACTCATGCCTTTGTCACGTGAAGTACTATTAGAACACTAATGCAATACTTTCTCTCGTTTTGAGAGTGAGAGAATATGTGTTTTTTTTTTTTTTTTTAATACAAAAACTTTATGCGTTTCTACAATAAACCTGAAAAATATTACTCATCTTTCTGAATAGTAACAAAAGAAAGTAAAGACTTTTACATAATAAGTAGGTATTTTATTAATATATAATCCAAGCAATATTTTCAAGAAAATAAACGCGTCTATTGATTTTAAACTAAGAAAAAAACAATTTTTTTGGAAAACAATTCAAATTAAAGCAGAAAAGCTGAGCCACCGATGGTAATATTTAATTAACAGCAATTTTAATAAGTTTAGGACGTTTCGACGGTCTTTCGGTTTAGCAATTAACAGTGAGCATTGTAATATTTATTGTTAAATTTTTTGTGTTTAATTGCGTACATCATTGGACGTATCATTATTTTAATATTGACGTATATAACCATCAAAGTTGACTACTAATAAATTTTTCAAATAAATGTCATATGTGATAGACGGAATAATTACTTTTAACTTTTCAATTTTGACTTAATCGTTACATTTTACGTTATTTGTGTATAATTTATCATTTTAAACGAATTCACAGACATTCTGACATAAAATATTCATATGTTGTTGAAACCCGAATTCATTACTAGTTATTTGTTTGGCTCTCCTCGACTGTTTTTTTTGTTTTCACATTGAATTTTGATATTATAAGATGGATAAATCGGAATTCTTGGTAAATATTAACACATGTTACGTTCACTATATTATATAGTTAGAATGTCGCGCGAAAAATAGACAAAAATGATTCTTATTACACAAATGTGATCACAAGAAATAGATGATCAAAACGTCTCAAAATTATTCAAATTAAGTATCTTAATTAAATACTACCCACCTACTATCCGATGGCTCGTATCGGCTTAGGATTCGACTTTAATTTCTATTGATTTTTATATCGTTGAATTTTTGTTTTCCAGTTTCGATAAACTTGCAAAAGAAATGACACACGAGTGCGTATTTTTTTCCAAAATAGGATATTATAAATGAAAATTCCCTGATTATACCGCAACTTCGAGTCGTGACAGTCGAGTTTGCCTGCGATTTTTCCGCGTGACACATTTTCACAATAATCTAACACATTTACAACACACGGACGCACACTCGGCGCACAATATGCTTGGCGCGCGCGATCCGTAAAGGGCGTACGCAGCGACGTGATGAATGGGGTCCACTATAATGTAACACCCCCGCACGTGACTATACCACCATCCCCTTAATTCCCGTCTCATCCTTCTCTCCGCGCGTGGAGAAACTAAGAGGTACAAAAAAAAAAAAAAAAAAGGGGGAAGAAAACACTCTTTCTCTCGACAGGCCTCGACGAAACTTTCCGCGGTGTGTCTTTCCGCGAGTCTTTCTGTTTACATTGTGACAACGACTTTAATGGCAAAACGGCTTTAATAACGTTGATGGGACGGAAGAGAAGCGCGCAATACCGGCGATATTGTTTGCATGGAGATCCATTAAATTTTATGAACAAACACCGGTACGTCACTTGGAGAACTCGCGGCGATAGAGAGACAGAGAGAAAGAGAGAGAGGGACGAGATGCGTCGCGAAAGCAACAAACGCTTTCCAACAGACATACAGACACGTTTCGCTTCTCTCTCCGATATATCATCTATAAATTCACAGTACTGCAGTTAACACGTCATCGTATCGCGCTGTCGCGCGTCTGTTTCGTTGTGTATTTGCAACTTCGAAGTAGAATGACGGATATTGAGCTGTGTTTGTAACTCAACCGGTGACAGAACATGCGCATTCAGCCGAAGAACACATTTTTCTTGTTGATCAGTACATTTTGCTTTGGGTGACTTTTAATTTCGAGTTGAATAAACATTCAAATATATTGTACTGTTTTTTTTTTTTTTTTTTGTAGCAACATAAACGTGCGTGCGATATAAAACGAGACGGATACATCGCGAACATTGTAAAATATATCTGTTTTCCACTAATGACGAAGTAGTAAATAATTTCACACCACGCGATTCCGAACGTTTCGATAAATCCTCCGGCGCGAGCGAAGTGCGAGAGAGAGATTTTTCATTTGATCCGGGTAATCGTCGACAATTCGCAATCCGTGAAAAACGCGGCGTTTGTCATGCCGCGGCGCGGCGGGCGTGTGTGAGAGCCGGGTATCATTACTTCTCTAATGACGGCCTATAAATAGATTTCGCAGACGCGCGAACGGCGGACAGGTGTATCTATCGTTGCGCCGCGTGGAAAATCGAATCCAAGACTAGACTCCTGTGCAACAAAAACGGCTGTAAAATTGCGGAGAATTAAAAAATTCAATAATTCCGGGGGGGAGCAGACAGTTGGGCCGGGATCAACGGCCTATCCCGAGATGCCGATTATCCATTTCCCGCTGGCAAAAAAAAAAAGGATCGATCTCTCCCCGCAAATAAGCTTGTTCCGTATTCGATATTATCCGGGATAACAATATCCCGCTTTATTGTTAATCCCGCGCGCGTATCCCGGACTCTGTTCACAATATAAACTTACTATACAAGACCTCGACGGTCTTTCCGACTCTCCGCTGTTTCAGAAAAATTATGTACACACAAGCGCACAATCGACAGAGAGTTAAATTATCTCGTAGTAATTCACGTTCTTCCGAAATATTCACTCTCGTCTCGTGAATAATCGGAAAATCAATATACAGTCGGTCACAAAGTGACGGCGGCTACTTTCGAAACACCCTGTACACACACAAGCTACCCCCCAACGTAGAGATATTGATTTAGTATTAGCGAGCGAGAGTCCTCCAGTTCTCTACAACACAGAGCTATTCTGTCGGTCTCATTTCTCACGTTCGACCGACGCGTTTGGTTGCTTTTTCGAAAGCGAATTTCGACAAAGACATGATTTTCAATAGCACATGTATAAATGTATGTGCAGTGAATTTATTTCTCTCTGAACAAAAGTCGCCTCTGTCCGCGCGCGCGCTCCTTTCTCTCCCTCCCTCTCCTCTTTCGTTTATAATCTTCGCCATTGTTCGACACTTTTATCCGAATCTATTCTCGATCGCGCGATGTTTCTAACCGTTTATTTTCGAAATCGGAATCTATAAAGACGAAATAATAATACGCGGAGAGAGAAATTTTCTGTTTCTCGGTTGTCAAGTCATTCTAGCTATTTTTTTTTTTTTTTTTACATTTGTCGATTTGACTGTAATTTTCTAGGCGAGGTTTCGAAACTATATTTCATTAAAATGCAAATTGTCTGACGTGAGCACAATTTTCACGAGCGTGCGGAAAATTTTTAATAACGTGCTTTCATAATGTTCACAAAGTACGAAAAAACAAAAAAAACAAAAAAAAAAGACAATGGAAAAGACGACGCGAATGCACAGCGATACTAGAAAAGAAACACAAAGAAACGCGATATCTTTTCATTTCGATTCTTGTTTTCGTCGTAAAGATGAGATATTGACAGCGAGATATTGAAAGTCTCGCGTTCCATTTTCGAGGTTACACACGACGGAACAGAAAGAATACAATTCGCGAATTGACGGGTGCGGTTAAGCAAGCATAGCTCGCCTTTGCGCGAGCGAAACGGGGATTGAATTGAAAGCAGAGGCGGCTGGCTCACAAGAAAAAAAGATGGCAGCGTGTATTATAATACCGCGCGAAAGACGACGGATCCCGTCGGTTCGCGGGAGCAAGAGAAGATCTCGCAGCCTCGCGCGGCCCAAATCGATCCGAGAAAATAAAGAATAAGACGATGAAGAGAATATGTAGGTCGGAGACGCGTGTCGGACGCGCGATCATGAGGAAGACGGAGTCTATACCGTCAGCGGCAGACTTTCCAATTTCCTACAATGTGGCTTTGTGCGCGGCGAGAGAAGGAAGCGAGCGAGAAAAGAGACAAGCCTTGTGTGAGGAAGTTTCCAAGATTAAACCGTCGACAGACAGCAAGATCGAGAATTGAACGAAATTGCCAAGGTTTATTTCGCGAATATTCGGCGTTTTTTTCTTCTCGTCAAAAATTCTGACGCGTAACTTCTTCGCAACAACACACGTCGCCAGACACGTAATCGGTATCGATAATGCTTCGCCCTTCTCGGATTTACTATCTCACCGAATATAAATGTTCTTTGAATTATCCGCGACGGTTTCAAGGGGGAGGGGCCAATTGCCCCCCAAAGGCGTTTTTGAAACGGAAAGATGTCGAGGTCACAAGGGTGAACGCGTCGATATTGATTAATCTGCGCGCTGTATGAGCATATTTTGAAACAAATTTTATCAAAACTACCAACGGCATTACTTCAAGAGTTTGCTTCGCGTTTTTCTCTTTTGTTTTTTTTTTTTTTTTTACAAATACAACTTATTCTGCAATATGACAGAGTGAAGATATAATAGATCTTTGTAAGCGCGCTGTGAAGCGTCTTCCGAGAAGAGAATAAAGACGGGGAGATTGTTCTGGTAAAAATAAAAGTGCAGACTGCAATCTCGAAAATGTTCGCGGAGGCGGACGGGAGTAGAACGGAGTTCATAAAAAGTTCACAAAGTAGATACCTGATTACTGCAGCGGAGACTGATGCGTAAATAGTGTTTTTTATGTGAGCAAAAAAAGAAAAAAACACTTGCAATATTCTACGTCATATAAAACATCATCTTGAATATGAACGTTACCAGAAATAGCGGAAAAAATTGAATATTAGCAATATCGCGATATTTGCGCGAATGAACGCATGTGCGTAAACGCAAAAATCAGATAATCTAAATTGAACGTAAATATCGCGTAACGTCATTTACCGTAAAAAATTTTTTTCGCGTTATAAAAACTCATGTTTCTCTCACATTTCTCTAATTAAATAGCAACTTTAATTATCGTGGAATGTGCAAACAAATAAATTTAGAAGGGTCGTACCTTCACATAAGAAAGATGCGAAGAGGCAGAAATCTCTTTCAAGGAGCGGCCCGACCATTCGCACGTACAGATCACTTACACAAGTTTCCGTGATCCGGGAGAAAATAAAATCTTGCGTAGAGGTGTAGACCGACGAGATGTAGGACTCCGAGACTGTCTTCCTTCCGTTGCGCATCCCGGCGGAATGACCCTCGCAATTTTTTTCTTTTTTCCACACGTCTGTTTTCAATTTAATTCTCGGACTGTCGCGACAAAACCGGCTCGGGATCAGTTCGCCGCGCGCAGTGTGTTTCTCCCGATATAAGACCACATTGGAGGAAATTGGAAACGCCTCGAGCATCGGTGACTGTTTTCCTTAGCCATGGATAGAAAAAAAGAAAACCGAGAAGAGAAGAGAGAGTGCGTGTGCGCACGTGTGTGTGTGAGAAAGAGAGAGAACGCCTCTCTTTAGCCGCGCAATTTTCACCAACTGCCATTGTCAACTGAACACCGATTCCGCAACGCGTGGAAATCGATTTGATTGGTCCATCAGGAGAGCGGGTGGTCCGCGATAAAGGTTCGCTATCGGGCGAGTTGATCTTGACAATTCGGCCCTACACCCCCGAGAAGTTTCTCCCTGAGAAATGAGCAACGGAAACCAGGTGGTGTAAACCAGCGCGCGTGGTAAACATTCTCAGCGTCGGATGTAATATCGCGAGCATACGCGAGAAACGCGCGTTTCAACCAAATGAAATTTGTTTTCAGAGTGTTCTAAAAAAAAAAAATCACCATTTTTTTAACTATTTTTTCATCGACAACTCGAATGTTGAATTATCACGTTTGCTCACGATTCAACATTCCGGTTTTAATATCCGGTTTAGTTGAGAAATGTGCATTCGACGTTGTAAAAAGTCGTCGCGAGTTATTTCCCCGGACGATTATTGCACGGGATCGGATCTGCTCTGGCGCAGAAGAACCTATCGACGATAGATATCTATACGCGTGATGTTCGCGAAAAGCAGATGCGAATATACACCCGGGGGAATGTCGTTGCGACGATATCGCGGCGTGAGAGGATATAAGTCCTCACATTTCCATCTACATCGCGCCGTGACACGCGCGCACATCTCTACCTCTTTTGCAATTTCAATCTATCCTTTACGAGAAGAAAACATTTAGCCGACTCTCTGGCGCGCAGAAAGCGCCCAACTAAAGTAAACGCAAATAAAATGAATCCTCTCTCTCTCTCTCTGGCGAATTAATTTAAGTACGTCGCCACGGCAATTTTGGTGAGTTTCCCGGAACATGGAAGTGGTAGAACTCGAACGATGGTCAGTCGAGGAGAAATGTAATTAAACGCGACACGTTTTCTAATGATTGAATCGTTTATCATCGCTTTTAATATTCTCATAATAATGTGAGAATGCAAACTATGCCAAATTGTTTGAATACTTTTACGACAGTCGTTTCACGCAATCACTTTTAGTTAAATCACACGCGCACACACGCGCGCGCGCAAACTAGATTTAATTAAATTTTGATTAAATTTCGAGAAAAAACAATAAACAAGAGACGCAATAATTAGCTAGTTTAATTAAACGAATTGATGTGGCGAATTTTTGAAGCTCAAGCAACGAAAGCTTTATCCCCGGAAATCCTCTTCGAGCATGTTTCCGAGCATGTCTCAAGACACCGGCGGCCACAGAGATATTTTAATCAATTCCGCCCCGGAGCAGGGCAATTTCGGGTCGGCAGTAATTTAAAAGTGTTGCGGAAGAAAGTTAATTTCGTCTCGTCGGCGATAGCCGGATAATACGAGAAACACGTTGCACCTACCAGCGTGCCGCAGCTAGACATCATCCCCACAAATTTATGAGCTTCACCGGGAGGGGGGGAGGGGGGAGGATGGAAAATCCGCGCGACCAAGAGAAGCGATGGCGGAAAATGAAAGGGGGAAAACGCGCGCTATTCGCCAGCACGCTCCATCGTCGGAAATGTAGAGAAACAGACGGAGCCGGAGGATAATCCGCGGATAATCCTAATCGACGGCTTACGAGATCCCCAACCCCCCTCGCTCTTTCTCGTTCGTCCAGTCGTCAGTATAAATCGTCGGACGTTCTACTTGATATATACGTCCGGCGAACGAAAACACCTGGAGATCTTAAATTCGCGTATCCGTAACAGCATAGACCGACCTCGAGAAGGCATTTAGGCGTTTCCGCAAGAACAAAATTTCCATATATATTCGTTGATTCCAGATGGATGTATAATCGACTTGCTCGTCGTTCACGCCCGTCTGATTCGCGTGCACGAGCCGCCGGCAATTTGGCGCGGCCATTGAGAAGTTTCGTAATGTCAATGTTGTCATTCCGTAGTCCCGGCAGCAACACTGACATTAACACGGTGCTCATAGAAACGACGAGTTACCGCGCTGCAGCTTTGATCAATTAGCCGCCGTACAGGTGTATTGATCTTGCTTGCTTAATATTGCGTCATCTCTCTTCCGAGCTTCTGAGAGATAAACTTGGTTACAAAATTATCACGGCAAAAATTCTGATGGGACGTGAAATGAAGTTTGACAGATAAGACAAGGATATGTACATCGTCTCTCTCTCTCGTGTTTACAAATTTTTAATTAAACAAGAGAACTATTTAGATTGTGTCAATGAAAAGTACCTTTGTTTTTTTGCGATTTCTTTTGCGATAAGATAAGCGAAAGTAAGATAAGCAAAATGCTTGATATCAAGTAAAATAATATCCATTTTTTAGTATTAAATTATACATGTATAGATATATACAGAGTGCCTGAATCTTTTGACAAAGTACAAAGATAGATTGCGTCAATCTGAACCGAAAAGTCATATATCACTTTGTAAAATTCGCAGTATTTATTCAGTCATTAATTAATTAATATAAGCCAATGAGAAAGCGCGTGGGAAAGTCGGGACTTTGTGAACGTAGATAAAAACCATATTTTTAGTTATGGAGAAAAGGTTATTTTTAGTTATAAAAAAAGAAAAATGATTTACTTCACGCAATTTCTTGCGAGCAACGTGGTTGCACGGTTTTTCGCCATCAACCAATAACTAATTTATTGATTTTATGAAAATTATGTGGTTATTTTTATACACGTTCACAGACTTCGGACCAACGACCTTTCTATAGACTCATTAACTCACATTAATTAATTAATTACCTAACAAATATTGCGAATTTTGTAAATTGATATATGATACTTTTCGGTTCGAATTGACTCAATCTACACTTACAATTCAGCTTTATCAAAAAATTTCAAACACTCTATATATACAATAAAACTTGTGCATTAATTGTGGACAAATTTAACATTCCGTTGTCCTTCAAAACTTTCTTGGCAGAAACACTATTCGCGTTAACGAAGCCAATCCGAAGACGACAGACTGTTCGTAGACAGTCCTCGATTTTGCGAGGAACCAGTGATGTCTCCACTCTTCCTCTCTTTCTTTCTTTCTCTCTCTCTCTCTCTCTCTTTCTCTTTCTATCGAGAGGTCAAGAGTCCCGGTAATCGACATTCCCAAAGCCAATTTTCTCGATTTAAGCCGATTCTCCGGCCGCAATCTCGTAAATCCACACCGGCAGCGAAATTTCGATGGATTTTCGGCGGGGCGAACGAACGACCACGATGTAAGATACGTTTGTACAAGGGCTCGTACTTGGACGAGCGACGGGACTGATAAGCATCGATGGACAACCCTGGGTTTTGTTCGTGCTCACTTTAAACACTGTGAACACCAAGCAGAATAATGCGCGCGAAAGTTACGCAAAAACATGCAATAAATACCCTTTATACGCCCTCATCGATTTCATCCATCCAGAAAATTAGTATTATTTTTTATATATATATATGTATAAAAAATATATAATTATGTGAAATCTTTTTTTATGTAACACTTCAAGAATTAGGAGAGAATTGATGTCTCTCAACGTAAAATGCATGTAAACAATAATTAATAAAAGTAATTAAAAAAGTTTTATAATAAAGTTTTATATAATATCATACAACGTATAAGAGTTTTGTATAATATCATACAACATGTAATTTATACAACAAACATATAATTTGAAGAGATTACTTCCTGAGAAGAAGCAAAGGCGAATAAAGGAGCTTTCACGCACTGTGAAAGCATTTGCAGCGTGTCTTTTTACACGCTCGTCGTTTTTATCGGCTTTAATTATGTTACCTCGTATTACACGCTCTTATACGCGCGAATATGTCCTCGAATATCATTGCCATCAGATCGGATCGTCGTCAGAGCGTATTTCAGAATCGCCTCCCTTTCTAATCGTCGTCGTCGTCGTCGTCGTCGTCGTCGTCGTCGTCGTCGTCGTTGAGAAGACGGGCGCGGAAGGTTCAACCGGGTGGAAATCCAATAACAGATCTCGCTGCGACGATAAGCACGGGGTTGCGCCTCGCGAGCGAGGGTTGCAAACGCGGGAAAAGCGACGACGACATCTCTGCAATGTCTGCCAGATCGTTAATGAGCGCTAGCGAGCAATGAGTTTATCCGCAGTATAAAAAAAAAAAATTAGTGACTCCGGAAGAGCAAAAAAAAAAGAAAAATAAAGAGCGCAAGATATTAAATCGGTAAATCATTCGCCTTCGGCGTGCTTGCTATTCCGCGCAATTTGATCGAAAATGCACCCTCTCCCCGACGAACTCCATTTCTTTTCTCTTGTGTTCTTCCTCTCTTCGCGACGCGGAAAAAATTCAGTCTAAGAGTCTAAGAATCTCTTCGAGTTCATCAGACACAGAAAGAGCTTTAAAGTTGTCAAAACACAGAGTTCAACTTTATTGTTGAAGTGTTTACCTTCCAAACTAAAATAACCGAGCGAGAGATTGGTTCTTCAATTTAATTGTGACTGGCAAACGTCACGATTTAAATTAAAGGGGAAACAAATATATGTGGTGAATGAACTAATTTTGTCAATATTTTCAATTTGTCCGGATGCAAGATAAATCCACAGAGAAATTCTCACGTCGCATCGCTTCACACGAAGTTCTCGAAGACGAATAGCTGATTTATTATCGACACGACAGCCGTTACTTCCTGTTTGAAACCAGGCCGAACGTTCCGTTACGAACCGCTCCAATTTAGCTCTTCCCGAGAGCTATCGATCGTTCGCGGAGAAACACCCTTCGATCAATCCGACGCGATCGCTTTATCTTAATTCGAGCGTGCTTATTTTTTTTATTCCGTCGCGCCGCAAACGCGCATTCGGCGGGTATTAGGGCTGTCGATGCGATTCATCCCCCGAAACTCGACCGCTGCCGACCGTTTGATGGATATCGATAAAATGTTTGCGACGGCATGTCGATGTTTCGCACATTGGATTCGCGCGCGCAAGCAAATTTATTTTATTTCGTATGTATCTAAATATCGATATCACGCTAACGTAATATCGATGTGTCGATCTGTCACGACACACATCTCTTTAATATATTAATAATATATTGCTAATATCTGTTTGTTAATCTTTTCGGATAAATTTGAAACGATTGCGAAATTTATATTGTTAACAAGCGTCACTCGCTTATTTTACACCCCGCCGCCACATTTATATCGACTCGTTATTCGCGATAATTTGTAATATAATGTATTAAATCGTGTGTGATACAAAACGTTATGTGCAGACACTGACTGTTAAAATTTCTCTTCTGCTCGTAATATCGTTTCTTCTTTGTGATATCGTTTTTTTAACACACAAGATAAACATCTTACGAGGAAGAGGATCTTTCATTGTTGCATTTACATCGGACGTTAATCTTATTTTTAGTCGTAAAAATTATTCTATCTTTACTGCGGGTTTACTCTTCATTTAATTCGTTTAACAACATTTGCATTTGACACGGGATAAAAATGAAACAGCCGTATTTAGTCGTTAAAACGAGCGACTGGAATAAGTTTCGTGTCATCTCTCCAACCTAGTCTTGACTTCACGCTCCTCTCGCAAAAATGGCGATGAGATTAGCCACTCGTCGCGGTAGAAAAGTGACGCTTATAAATATGCATGCTGCGTTTAAATTCGAACGACGTGTTTCATCGGTCTAATGTATGCGACGATTCAGCAGATGGCGACGCTCGCTTGCGCTGCGCACAGGCGCCAGTTCATACATAAAAAAACAATCGTTCTCCATAGAGAGAAAGAGAGAGAAAGTGGCGATTTGTGTGTGTATCGAATATCGATCTCTCCGTGCGCACCGATAATTTCGACGACAGATTGTAAAGCCGCCGAAATAATGGCCGGCAGGATAAATGATTGCATTAATATGACGAATCGAACGACCATTCGTTGACGCGCGCGCGTTGTGTGTGTGTGTGTGCCCAGAAGGTTTATATACAAATATCAGCTTCCAAATCGAGATCTGATCGATCAATAATCCCAGTGTTTCTTAATCGTTGTTCAATCAAATCATGTTTTTTACAAAGTTACAAGATTATATAAAATGGCAAAGTTACATATTGTTGAAAGAAAAATCAACTAAAAAATAACTAGATAATCGGTTAAAACGCAAGAGTAATGTTGCGAATTAATAGACATTTGTTATCTTTGAAACGTTTTGATCTTATTACTTGAAGCCATTTTTCAACTATGTTATATCATCTAATATAAAAAAATTGGAGTAAATTACTATGAGAAAAAGCAACGTAATAAGGATTAATCAAATTACGAGAAGAAAAGATGGTTTAAATAATGATTAATTAATAAAAAAATTAGAGAGTTTCTAAAATCAACTACTTACAATTGATACTGACTATTATTGACTAAATAACAAGAATAGATTCCTGTGTGAAACACAGGAATCAAAAATATGAAAAAAAAAAAAAAAACAAACAAACAATTCAAATCTGTCAAATATACGTCAAATTCGTGTTACTAGATATAAATAAAAAAAGCATAGTTAAAAGTAAAATTATTTTTTCACATATAGATAGTTGACCGAAAATGAAATGCCCAACGAACGTGTTCACAGACAAGTACATATTGACAGAAACCATTTGTTTGAAAAAAAATTTATAACCGGTAACATGTGTCAAAAACGATTTGGTAAATATAAAAAGTGACATTAAAAAATTAAAAAAAATCAACATAGTTGATATCTTACAGTACTACAGAGTATATCATTTTTTTTTTTGCTCGCCAAGTAAATATACGAGTTCTCTGCAAGCAATTTCCCGTTAATTATTGCCGCTTGAATAAGACCGCACGAAACAAAAGCTTCATGAATAAATACGACGGCCAGTTCTTTAGAAATTTCGCCATCTATTCTCCGTCTCTCCTCGTTATTACATCAAATTGTTTTACGTCATACTCTTAGAGAGATTACGTCGAAATGGTCGGGACAATTAAACAGAAATAAATCTTTGCGGGAAAGAAACGTGTGCTCTAGCCACTGAGAGATATTTAATAATAAATTGGCTTTATATAACCGTTCGTTTTTTATTTTTATATTTCAAAAACTTTCAATAATCGCCGCACGGCACGTAATTCGCTTCATTATTTTTCGATTGAGTCACAAAATTAATTTGTGCTTGGGGGATCCGTCTGGCGATGATAAATTTAAGTACCGGGGGGCAATCATCGCGGAGAGCAATTCAAATAACACTGCCGCAATCACCGAGTTCTCAGTGAAATCACCGCGGGGACTATGGCAGGCTCGGATCTGCGATAAGCGAAACAGACCTCGTTTCGATCAAAGGGCTCGTTCGTCGTTGTGGTACCTAATAAGCAATTTTCCCCAAAGAGAGCGTCTCACGGCAACGCGCAGGGAGAGGGAGACCGCGAGAGACAAAAGACCCCGTGAACATGTATACAATCGGCCACCTCGATTCGCATGCCGACGTCCGCCTCTCGTTTTCGCCAGTTCGCGCGCGCCTTTCATCCGCTAAAACAAAAAAAAAAAAAAAAAAAAAAGAGAGAAAAGGGGCGGAAGTCTGGCTGTGCCACAACTCGAGCGAGGCCACCGTTGTCATCCCTTTATCGCGTGGTCGAATTCTCCGCGATCCTCTCTCTCCTTCCAGTCAACCACCCTCTCGCTGCACTTCGCTCACCTCCTACCCTTCTGCGTCAGAGTAAACAATACTCCGGCCCTTTGTGCCCCGCGGAGAGAGCTCGCTTTCTCTCTCAAAGTGGATTCACGATGAATTTCTTTTTTCGGGGGTTAAACGCGCGCGAGTCGCGTTTTCCCTTTCGCTCTCGCTTTGTCACCCCTCATCGCCGCCGCCGCCGCCACCGTCACCAACCACCGACGGCCACCCTTTCTCATTTTCTCGTCAGTCGGTAGGACACGCAGCCATGCCGAACGTCACGGTGCAAGCGAGTGTGAGTCGAGCCGGGCGGTCAGATTTAAATAAAAAAAAAAAAAAAAAAAAAAAAAAAAAAATTAAATATGTGCAATATATTTAAAAATACACAAATTAAAAATTTATTATATAGTGAATAAATTAATTTTTTAATTGAGTGAAAAGCCAATGAGAGCACGAACACGATTAGTTGTGTGTTGTAATTTTTTTTATAGTCAAAGATGTAACAGAGCAAACGTTTCGAAACCAGAAAATGCGGTCTTTATAAATTGTTCAATGCTAATATAAAACCATAAATGCCGATCATAAATGATCGTTGGCTAATTATAATAGTCAAATGATGTAAAAATTGTTATGTGTTTATATATATATACATACATATATGAGAAGAGTTAAATTAAAATTAGAAAAAGCTCAATTTGGAAATTTTGGAGCTATCCGCAACTAAACAAGATTAAAAATGAATTTTTATTTTTCATAGAGAATTTTTCATAGAATCAAATTTTGAATAAAAAATATTTTGACATTGTGCTTTAAATAATGTCTGCGAAGCTCGACTTGAATGCATCTTTTACCAACAATGTCGAAAAAAAGAGCTGTTATTTTTCACGCTAGTCAGTCATTCCAATTCCATAAATACTGTACTCCGTGCGCGTCTCACTTTGCCTGCGCTCGCACATACGCGTGTTAAACCTGCATACACGCGCGCACACACACGCCTGCGCATTGAGCAAGTATTGGCCATTCGCGTGGGTGTTGGTACGAACCCGAGGGATGAAACGGGACGGTGGTGGCCGAGGAGGGCAAAGAGCGTACCGCGAGGGAGGCTCGGTTCAGTTTGCGGGGTTGGGGTTTCGGTTTGGGTTCTCCAGCAGTCCCTCTCTCTTTCTCTCTACCATCCCTCTCTCTATCCTCAGCGTCCCCGCCACATTTCCCCGTCACGTCGCTGCTGCTGCTGCCATCCCCTACGCGGCGGAACCGGTGGAGTGCGACGTGAGGGATGGCAATGGATCAATACCACGGCGGGTCGAGGGGGTGTTCGAACGACCGTGGCACGCGCATACGCCGCGCCGAGCAGGGGTGGATTTAAGGAAAAGAACACCCCTCGCCAATTTATTCCTGTCAGTGTCTCTGTTGGTGTTCTTCTTCTTCTTCTTCTTCTTCTTCTTCTTCTTCTTCTTCTACTTCTTGTTCAATAGAGCGATAATAATAAATGTAGCTATTAAATTATAAAAGAACACTATGTGTTTAAAAAGGAAAAGATAACTTTATCATACCATATATTAGGTCATTAAGTATGAAACTTGACAAACATATATATATGTGTGTGTGTGTATTTGTCAAGTTTTACTTAATGACCCAACATACTGTATTTAATAAAACCATTGCTCTATATTATAAAAATATTATAAAACCCGTTTTTTTTGGTTGTAGTAAACACGGAAGTGTAACAAAGTTTCATGCGCAACTGAAACAAATTTCAGTTTTGGAGTCTTGTAAGTCGGTAACACGCCAATTGAAAGTTAAAAAAAAAAGATCAGAGAGAAAGTTGCAGCAAAGTTCTAATTCTTGAAGGATAATTGAATTCAGCTTGCAAAAAAAAAACATTTTTCACAAATGCTAAAGCATACACGCGGGATTATTTGTCTAAATCCAGCGCTGGCCGGGAAAGGGCGAAGGACGAGGCGTGTGAAGAGGGTCGAAGGTCGGAGCGTGCGAGCGAGCAGAATGGTTGATTTATTAAAAATGTAGTCAAGTGCGGGAAGGAAGAAAATAAAGAAAGAGATTTTGTCGATTCGGAGATGCAGGCGCACACACAGAGATATGAAATATCTCTTCCGCGAAAATTACGGGACGCAAAGAACTTCGTTTGCTCGAAAGCGAGGCGCATTTAATCGCTACTTGTTATAGATGCAAGACTGTTGCAGATTTTCGAGATGTGTGGCGCAATAGGAACGTTGCGTCTGCGCGGATAACGCACATATCTGTGCGTTTATCAGACCATCTCGGAAATCAACGAGTCGATTCAGAATCGCGCCGCGCTGAAAAGCTTAACGCTACATTTAGCGAAAACAACGCAACGCAACGCAATATGTGCATACGCGCGGGCGCGATAAGAGTTTGCATTCGCATCATCGGGAAAACATTTGCGCGATATTACATCGCTCTCTGTATCATCCTATGTTAGATATTATCATCGCAAGTGGCATTTTGACGATGTTTCATTGTTCCGTTTACGTGCTGGCAGGCGGGGGGGGGGGGGGGGG
>QVNW01001819.1:0-35763 GCA_014825475.1 Pseudomyrmex flavicornis
TGTTGGTATATTGGATAGACATGAGACAGTTTCTTGTGCGCAATATGCACGCGCGTGCGCGATAAAATATGTTCACAAACAAAATTCAGACAAATCTCATACAAGATTTACATATATAACGCGCGCAAACCTTGCACGCAAGAAATGTTATCTGGATAATGAGAGATTTTGCATTGTCTAATACTTAACCCTTTGTAGTCAGATGTGGGTCTTCCAGACTCATTCAGAAATGATGGCGTTTCTAGAAAAAATTAGTTTTTTTTTTTTAAACGCTTATATCTTCGAAACTACTAGATAATCAAACAAAATTAAAAAAATATTGATTGTTCGCGGAGATATTAGATCTTAAAGTCGCGTGGATCTCACAGACCCGGTCTGACTAACTCGTCGTCATTTTTGAGGTCTGACCACGAAGAGTCAACCATGAGGTAATTGTTAATTTAAATGTATATCATAAATTAAAGACGATAAAAATAAAAAAATCGAAACGTACTGATATTGATACACTTGAATGTACTATTTGCATCTCCCTTGCTTTTAGTACAAATTTGTCAAATTTATACATTCATTTTGGATAGATGTTTGAAAGAAATACGATCTCGCTCTCTTTCCTTTTAATACAAATCCTAAATATCGTTTTCTCGATTTTTCTGCTTACAGACGCGTGTGGTCTCTCGGACGTAGCGCATATCGAATCCCTCCAGGAGAAGTCGCAGTGCGCGCTGGAAGAGTATTGCCGGTCGCAATATCCGAACCAGCCGACGAGGTTCGGCAAGCTGCTGCTGCGATTGCCGTCCCTGCGGACGGTCTCGTCGCAGGTGATCGAGCAGCTCTTCTTCGTGCGGCTGGTGGGCAAGACGCCGATCGAGACGCTTATCAGAGACATGCTGCTGAGCGGCAACAGCTTCAACTGGCCCTATCACATATCCACGATGTGACACTCTGTCTGGAGGCAGCTGGCTTCCGCATAATATTACGGTCCGAGCGGCGGCGGCGTCGCGACGCCCGGCAACGATCCGCGTGCCCGATTCGCGTGCTAAAAAAAAAATCTCTCCCGCGAGAGACAAACGTCGCGAGAGAATAATCGGCGCCGCGAATCCCAACGCTCGGTGCTGTGCGTGCGACGAAGAGAAGGACGCGGCAGCGACGTCGTTTTCGCGAAATCGCGAAGCAAACGTCGAAACGAACGCGTTCCAAACGTCATTCTAGTTCAGTTTTTAACATCGTTAATTAGTACGTTATATCAAATCGCTCCGACTTTGCGGCAACGAGCAATTTGTTGGTTTTTTTGTTTGTTTTTTTTTGTCAATATTTCTCTCATTGAGTCTTTGTGTTTCGCTAGACAGATACGATCGGGATCACGTGGAGGGACTTTTACGCGAGATTAGGAGAGACGCGACTCGACATCGGAATGGTAAAGAAGACTCATTGATAAAACACGAATGAGCAGAATGAAAGAGGAAAGATCACGGTGAGAAAGAGAGAGAGAGAAAGAGAAAGAGTTTAGGAAAGAGAAATGAGCGTGATCATTAACTGAGTTCGAGTTAGAGGATAATGTGCGCGGAGAGAAAGATACGAGGGCGGTGAAGAGACGTCGTCTTGTTCGGAGAAGAAGAATCTCGGAGGCAGGGAAAGGAGCAAGGAAAAGCGGGAAGGAGGGGGAGAGAGAGAGAGAGAGAGAAAAGAGAGAAAAGAGAGAGCGGGAGAAAAGATGTGATAAAGACGTTGCTCATTCAGAGATCGCCGAGGCGCCGAGTGGCTCGACAGCGCCCAGGAACATCCACTGGGCGTTAAAACTTGGTACTCGCTAAAGTAATCAAGCAGAGACGAGAGAGAGAGAGAGAGAGAGAGAGAAAGAGAAGAGAGATTGTGTGTGAGTTTGTTTTGAGCGAGTATGTGTGCATGTATGCATGAGTAAAAGAAAGCGAGTGAACAAGAGATAGATTGAAAGGGATAAGAAAAAGAAACGAGAAAGAAAAAGGGAGAGGAGAGAATAGATAGATAAGCGTTTTGTTATATGGCAAAGAATAAAATAAAGAGGGAGAGAGGTGGGGAGGCAAGATGAGCGTGGCGTGAAGAAGTCATAAATTAGCATTTATAATCAACGATGAAGGGAGAAAGAGAGAGAGAGGGAGGGGGAGAGAGAGAGAAGGAGGGGGGGAGAGAGAGAGAGAGAGAACCCGGTGAATCTCCCATCGCTATCTCGAATCAATCTTCGCGTCGAGTACTCGCTATTAGTCGAGTCATGCCACGGGCCTTAGTCATTCGTCTTGACGCCTCCTCTACGAGTTCTCTCCGTTCTCTCCGCGTCTGTGGTCTGTGAAACATTCTTTTGGAAATATTCCTTTCGGTCGCGCTTTTACGACGCTCATTCTCGACGCACGTGCGCACCGCAGAGTCCAAGTCCCACGGTTTTCGTCGAACGTTTTCGTGACTTTTGAGAATTATTGCCGATCGCGCTATCGCAGTCTCTCCATTTCGGTTGTTTCACCACGTGAGAAGTCTTTTAATCTCGCTTGCCTAGGAAATTCTATATAGGATGCGACTTTGTTGTAAAATTGATTTTTTTTTTTTTTTTTTTATATCAAATTTCTGTACGAAAACATTTCTTCAACGGCGCCGTTCGACAATCGTCCTTTTCTCTTTCTTGCGCGACGTATTTAATTCATGCGTTTTCTTTCCTGTTCTTCTTATCCGTTCGTTTCGATTATATGTTTATTGTAACTAATATTTGAAGTGGATCGAATGCGCACTGTTTTTTTTTTTTGTTTTTTTATTCTTAAAAGCGAAATTTGTTTTGTAAGGGCCACATTATGTGATGTTGATATCTACGTTGGTCTATTTAAATATAAATATATTGTACAAATTTTTATGTATAGTACTTAGAAGCGAAGAGACGCAGTCGGCGCGCCCGATATTTTAGCGACAACTTTATTGTGGTAAATAAATAAAGAAAACAAAAGATTCTTTGTTGTAAAGTAGAATGTAAAGTGCAAAGAATTGTGGCGTTACGGATGCGCGTTGTCAAAAGAAAAAAAAAATTACTTACGAAGAAAAAGAAAATTACTTGTGCGAAAACTCTATCGCGCGAAGTAACGAAATTAATAGTCCTTCTTTTTTTGCGGCGGTATTTGTATAACAGGCGGCGTTTCATATACGCGAACGGCAAACGATCACGTTTCGTCATTTGCTTGTATCGTATTAGGCTTACGGCGCGTGATTTCGACGTCTCGTCTGATGACGACGATCGTCTTCGAGGAAAGCTTCTTCTCGAAGCGAATAAGAGAGCGCGCGACGGCGAGAAACGACCACCACGTCGTGACGACTTCTCAACTTGGATGACAATATAACGCGCGATATCATAACAGCTAATATTATATATCTTGTAAATACGATATTTTTACCTTGGGTTACTTAAGAGCGTACGTGACGAGATCACTCGAGAATGCGATACGACGACGTCCTCCTTGTATGCCAGTGCCATTGCGCGTCAAATTATTGCATCGTTAACAAATGATCCTGCGAATATTGAAGGGCCGATATCGATGGACCGTTTGTCGATCAAAATTCGGTGACGAAAAATCTATATACAACGTCCGGGGAAAACTTTGCGAAAAGGGTAAGAGTCCATCCCGTTACACGTTGGATTCTCAAAAATATTCTGAAAACGTAATTCCGTTTGCGTGAAAATTTCGTTGCGTCTTGTTAAATTGTAAGTAGAATAAAGTCGTTACGCGCGTCCCATTCTGTATAATTGATTACGTTATAGTTTGTAAAAAACAAAAACTATACCGGAAAGCGTTTAAGATGCTGTCGAAAGTTTGTAATTAAAAGAGAAAATGTGAAGAATATAATTGATCAAAATTAAAATTGTGTTAAAAAAATTTTATTGTATACGATTAATAGATATACATATTTTTATTTTACGTACATTTGTTATAGCTCGGTTACAGTCGGGAAAACTTCAAAAAGCAGAATTTTCGAGTTTTACTTGAAGTTTGTAAATCGCAAGCAAAATTAATGTAATGAGGGTAACATATAATACATGTCCTGTTAGTTATTATTTAAAATTGTACTTCTTTTTCCAAAGATGTTTTATCGAAAAAAAACCTTTGTGTAATTTAGATTAAAGAAAAAAAATGTAATGCTCGATTCGAGAAAAATTTCGTTGTAACGAGCAGAGTGGAGACGCACAATGCGGCATATCGAGGTTATATTTTTGATCGAAGTACATACGAAGAATATTCGATATTGCTCGTCGCTGGGTCTCCGATGAGTCGGCACAAAAGACGTAAAGATAAAGATAGAATGACCACGAGTTGAATATGCAAAGAAAAATGAGGACGGCGCGCGACAGTGCGGAGATTGTGTGTGTGTGTGTGTGTAATGTCAATGCGTGCGTGTGTTTTAATGCGCGTGTAAACGGTGTAAAACAAGAGAGAAATGAATGTGAGAGAATAGAAGTGCGAGATGTAATGCGAACTACGTAATGTGATATATGTATGTCAAAATTGAAATCCGATTTTCTCCGAGACGGTGCTTTTTTCTATCTTATAAATATTGTACAATACGCGTATATTGTAATACGTATATACTCGGCGCGTTGTATAGAGTTGTTCACACAACATCACGAGAGAGGAGAATATTTGAATATTACGTTATACTAAATGTGGCAATTGTCGAGCTAGTTACTTAGTGTGGCGCACTCTCTTTTTAGGGGTATATGGGATATTTCTAATTTTCTTTTCTTTTTTTTTTTTATATAAGCAAAGCGACGTTGGTTCCGTACATGGAAAACGAATATTTTGCGATCGAGTTCCTCGAGCGGGAGATCTAACCGACGGTATTACAACTTTCAGCCGCGAGGATATTTATCGATCAACAAACAAACTAAATTGAAATTTAAAACAAATGCAACAACTGTGGAAGTAAATTTTCTCATGTACTCGAGTACTTAAAACCACCAGTGAAACCTATCGCTTTAATTCATTTCAAAAACTCGGAAAGCGGCAGCGTGTCCTTGTTGTACACGTCGCTTTCAGTCTCTTCGATATCGCATATTCCTGTGACGTGGATCCTCCTCGAGGTACTCGCCGATGCGGATTGCTCACGCGCAAAACTCAAAATTGTATTATATATCGAATGCGTATGTATGTATGTATTGCGACAAGGCGCAAGTGACGTTCTTATACATAGTTATGTATAAAGCCGTGAACATTTTTGTATAAAAAAAAAACACAACAACATGTAAATAATTAATATATATAAATATAAATAAAGAATATATATATAAATGGATATAAATATGAAAATATATATGAACATATATATATATATAAATAAATTGCAAAGAATTATATAAATAAATATATACAAATGAAAAAAATATATATATATATATTGTATCTCTCAGCGTGTGTTGCGTAGGACATCGCTACGACGAGTACTAAAAGCATTACTGACGATAATGATGATGATGTAATCAGTGTCGAGACGCATAATGGCGATACGTACGAATTGTAGATGTAACGCGACTGGTCTTTTTTGCAGATGTTAATAATAAGAAAAATATCACAACACGTTACAAAGTATAAAAACCAGTGTACCGATTATTCCGACCTCCGTCTCGCGAATCATCATCTCCAATTTGCAATTTATCTTTATCATGCGTGCCGTCGCAAAAATTCATAATCTCGCGCTTACAAAACTATTAACAATTAGCGAATTGAAAAATCTCTTGTTCGAATAAATTCGAAACGAAATTCCAACGGGAAGAAAGAGAGATCGCGACTGAGCGGAAGGGAGAAGAAGCGGCGGAAAGAAGGCAAGACGAGGAAAACAAAAAACAAACAAAAACAAAAAAAACACGAGAAACGGAGTGCCTTCCTTCCTTCAGTGCCGAGAGACCGACGGGGTCGCGATCGCAGACAGAAGCATCGCCGTCACGTCGGCCGGCCAGAAATCACTCGCGGGCCCGGGGAAAATTCGCTCTCGCCAATTGTTTATATTGAAATACGCTCGTGCAGGAATGCACCTCGGGCACGGTAAGTGCGTCGGTCTCGTTCGGGAACGGAAGAGGGAAGGAGGGGGAAGGGGGGAGGGGAACGCTGTGCGAACGAGATGTGTGTGCGTGCCGTCTCGAGGTATTCGAAAAAGAAACCGAGGGTAACGCGCATTCGCGGCGCGGCGCGGCTTCCTTTCCGTTCGTGAAGTTCTCGCCTTCCCCGGGACGTATCCTATACGTGTATATGTAGACTCCCAACATCCACGCGTCCTTCTGGCGCGGCACGTGGCGCAAAAGTGACAAAAGCAAAA
The DNA here is from genome assembly GCA_014825475.1 of Pseudomyrmex flavicornis. NCBI lineage: Eukaryota > Metazoa > Arthropoda > Insecta > Hymenoptera > Formicidae > Pseudomyrmex > Pseudomyrmex flavicornis. The sequence goes on from QVNW01001819.1 coordinate 6,316, forward strand.
GAAGAATATCCTATTTAGATCGTAAATATCCAAGAGCGAACAAAAAAATCCTACAATAAATTTCTTCTCAATACACAGAGAAGACTTCTGTGTTCCTTTTTTTTCTTTTTTTTTTTTTAAGTAGACAAGACTCTTTTAATAGTTTGGAAGTGCGGAGTTAGAAATTCCTGACGGGGAAACGAATCCTCGTTCCGCGACGAGGACATGTGGCGACGAATAACGCGAGCGAGATGACACGTGTACCATATATTTGCGACGCTCGCGCTTGTCGTCCGTCCGCGAATCGACAAATCAAGTCGAATTGGAGCTTCCGCGGACGACGATTCCGCCGATTCTTGAAGCGTCGCGTCGCATCGTTGGGCAAGAGGTGTCCTCTCGCGATCTACGGAGGCGCATACATACATAAATCCCGGATAAATCACGGGAAGCGGACGACGCGCGACGGCCCGACGCGCGCATGCACGGAAAGACAAAAAGCGATAGTTTCGCGGCAACATGTCGCGCCAAATGCTTAAAATCTCGATAAATCTAGAAAGCCGCGGAAAAACGGACGGAATCGATGATATCTAGGAAGTGGCGTTTCGCGAAAACGCCACTTTCCAGACACGCGCGCGAAGTACGAGAGACTTCGAAGCTCTACACGCGAACGACATATTCTTGTCTCTCAGTTGTCGCGTCGTTTTACTTCGGCGAAAAAATAAAATTTCTCTGTTTCAATGAATTTCTATTTCAATGAATCTTCGTTCCGGCTTATTCGAATAATGAGAGAAAGATACTATACGGGGCATCTGGGAACTCGGAGATCTCGCTAATATCGCGCGCGTAAATATGAAAAGTGACGATTGATCGCGGAAATACGCGGAAGATCCGCCTTTTTTGTTTGGTTTCATCCGGATGTTTGATCGCGCACAGCCGACGATTTGTGCGTGCGCAAACGTCGAACAAACCGCTTCATTCAGAATCCGTGCTCGTCATCTCCATTCGTTATCGAAGCGAACGAAGAGATAACGTTCCGCGCCCCGTGCACAGCGCTCTCATCGAAATTAACGTTTCTTTAACGTTTCTTTCACTGAATATACACGCGAGACGGTTGTGAAACTTGTTTATTGCCGTAACGGATTTCTTTTTTAAAGTAACGCGTTACGAAAGATACGAATCGCGGGAGATCTGTGTGTGTGTGTGTGTGTTCAAAAAGACGATGTGTAATTTTTGAAAAAAGTTTCGAGGAAAAAAATACAACTTTCGATATGGCGCGTTGCGCTCAAATTATTATCGTCGTATTTAAACGCAAAAACAGATTTCGTAATTTCAACTTTTTATCGCTTTCTGAGCGCAAATCAAAGTCCTAAATAATTAAAAATATATGTTGAAGTAAAACAACACACAATTTTCGTTAAAACATTATTATGTGTGAGGTCAGAACAAAGATCATTTTGTCAGATTTGAATGAATCCAAGACGGTCGTCATTATCCTGAGACGGTGCCGGGCTCGAGCATTTGGGAATGGCGGAACCACCGAAAGAATAGGAGGAAGAGGAACGGGATGAGAGAGAGGACGCTGCGGAGATTTGGAGCGGCTCCAGCAGCGACCGCGTTCGCTATATATCCCGTTTTATCGTTTCCCTCGCGAGAAGAGAGAAAGAGATACGGTCAACCCCGGCGATAACCCCGGTGTCTGACCTTATTATATCTCGCGACGCCGTAGTGGAGCTCGCGCTCCTTCTCGCCGATGTAATTTTAACGGCGCTCTCCGGTGCGCACTTCGGTCCTCTCGTCGAAACAGCCGCTAAAGACCAAACACACACACACACACACTCTCTCTCTCTCTCGCCAGAGATAATAAATTTCCTAGAAATCGCCGTGGCCGGTGCATCCGATGTAGACAATCGAGGCCGCGAGTCAATGAATTTCCCCATATGAATGAAATCGCGTCAGGCCATTCGAGAAGTCGCGTTTCTGTCGCGATTTTTCTTTGTTCTTTTTTGGTATTATTTACTTAACCCTTCGTGGTCACACAGATCTCAAAAATGACGACGAGTTAGTCAGACCGGGTCTGTGAGACCCACGCGCGACTTCAAGATCTCGAATATCTCCGCGAAAATTTCATATTTTTCAATTTCTTTTTTTCGAATCAAAAGTTCGGACACCTCTGTGTTGATAAAAAAACAAAAAAAAACAAATTGAAAAAATTTCCAGTAGTTTCGAAGATATAAGCGTTTAAAAAAATTAAGGTTTTCTAAAAACGTCGCAATTTCTGATTGGGTCTGGAAGACCCACGTCTGACTATATGAAGGATTAATATTTACTAGCATTTACTAGTATTATAATGCTAGTAATGCTAGCATTATTTACTTTATTATTTTCTCTTTACTCGGATGACACAATGAATTCTATTGAGAAACAAACTGTCATTCTGATCTGTGTAATTTCAAATGTATAATTTATTTCTATCGGTGTGTAATTATACCACTCGAATGAAACGAGAACGTGGTGTTCCGCAGATTATATAGATTAATGGATTTGTGCGTCTCCCTTTGCGATCTGCGCGAGTTTCTAGCGATTATTATTGAACCACGCACACACACAGCAATCCGCGGTTTCTGCAAAAACGAAGATCTATAAATCTACATTTAACGACAATTCATGTATTAGACACACGGATGCAGTAATAGTGTTGTTAACTATGTGACACAGCGTGACCCATAACACACACACACACGCGCGCATATGTATTATTGCATCACTGGTAATGCCAAGTAAACAACTTTTTTATACACGTGTCGTTTAATCTCGTCTCGAGATAACAGAATCTGTAAACAACGATTACGACTCACATATCTGGTCTAATTGGATATTCGATCGCGACGGAAAATCGTTGTCGTTTGACGTCGCCAATGTTTTCATAAAAATCAACAACAAAATGTTGTGCTCGATGACGTAGATTTGATGATAATAGAAAAAAAAAGAAGAAAATCAAATCTTAAAGACATTATGTGTGTCAAATAAGAGATAAAACAGCGGCGTATAAACATGTGTCTGCTTATTTTACTTACTTTTTTCGTCATTTGAATAATTTAATCCCACGAATGGATATGATAAAAAAAGGCTTAACGACAATATCCGATGGTGCGTCGTCGCGCACGGATCAAAGGGATCAAAAGGAAGTTTACCGGGGAACGCACTGCGGCCGCTGCCTTCCGTTTCTTGATGGAGTAATGTGCGTTTGTTATGTTTCAATTGACGTTTTGCCACCCACGCGTTGATTCTTCTCGTGCCTCGCACGGATCGGATCGTTGTTTATTCGGCAGGTTTGCTTAAAGCTAAATTAGTCGCAAATTGATACATTAGCGTATTAATACATTTTTTTTTTAATTAATATTTATATTCACAGCGGATTTGTTCGAATTTCGGGATGTTGCGATTTTAAATAAAAAACGTTGTGTCGCGACAACAACGTTGGATAAACGAAAATTGCAGAAAATCGAAACCCAACGCGAAATCAAATTCGCGTGAAATAACGTGAGTCGAGAAATCGAAGTTGCCGAGGTTGTAACGACGAAAAGTTTAAAGCTTTTCGCGAACAGCAAAATTATCGGCAACGGAGCGATTGCAAATTATAGCCGATGCGGTAAAGTTAATATCCGCGGTGTTGCAGAGCGGAGGATAATCCGCTCCTTATACCCTCTCCCCCTCCTTCCCCCTAAGAACGTGTATGATGGAGGGCGTAGCACGTGTTCGATTCTCCGTTCGATCGTGAGCGAAAAGTATCTTGGCGCGGCCAAGGAGGAGGATGCCGCGTTGTTGCGTAACTCTCGAGAAATAAATTGCACGAGTAGGAATCGATCGTGCCGACCTCGATTAACCCTTTAACTACGCGAGTGAGTCATATCCAAATCTCACGCGTTCGCCCAAGTCATTTTTCATGAAATTCCACGTCTAGCTTCCCGTTAGAATTTTTCGACACATCGATATGATAAATGTATTTCTATCGCGTTGCGCACATGTAAAAATTGCAACGGCGATTTCTCGCTTTTTCCCCTTAGCGCAAGATTAATTCAAATTCCGGCAAAATATTTCGCGGATCTGATCTGTATCGTCTGATGCGAGAATTATCGCCGAGAATTCGTAACGAACACGAGTAACGGAACTGATACACACAAAGAGCATATAATTTTCATCGCTCGAACTCTCAATTAAGTTCTCGGCGCGGTGAATCATACGGGAATCAGAATGCCAAATCGAGCGATTGTCATAGCTCGGTGTTTACGAGTCTCAACCCGAGACTTTTAGCCCGGCTTTAATTAACGAGGTCGATGGAAGAGAACCACAACGCCAATGAGTGCCGGAACGCTAATAACTCCCTGCGCTACTCGCCCGCGACGACGACGCTTCGTGAAATATGACACAAGGGTGTTTTTAATTATCGAAGAACGTCACGCTACGATGACAACGAATCAGTGTTAAAATTCTTACGTACTTTGAACACATATTCTCTGGAAAATAAGAAACATCTGTGAGAGATGAGCAACGTTCTGTAACGTAAAAATTCGTGAACTATTTTAGTTTTGTTGCATTTCGCAGCTTCGCCGCGTTTCTTCCCTTCTATGTTTTCGCATGTATAGTCGCGACGCGACGGTTCTCCGCCGAGAAACTGATTCCCCGCAATTTCCGACTTATTCGGAATAAAGAAGAAAGATTAATTCTTTTTAAACGAGACGCGAAGATTTCCGTCTCGAGAAGGAGTTCGGCGACGCGAAATGTCGCGATGGAGTAACGAAAGAGTTGATTCTCCGTCTTTCTTCTCTCTCTCTCTCTCTCTGAGCTCTCAATTGGTATCTTCGCTCGCGAAAAGCGCGGACGCCATGATGCTGATGGCTGGAATGATGCGACGAACGGCGCACACGAGCGCGCGCGCGCGCACGTACCGCTCGCTTACATACGCAAAGAAGACCCGCTTTTAATGCGTGCGTGTCAGTGCGTAAGTGAGAGGCGGAGCCGTGCTTCGGCTGAGGTCATAGGGCAATACCAATCACAGCCCCGTGTGTGATAACCACTCTCCTGCCATGCGTCTCTCACAGATATGTACGTCGCCGGTGCGTGTGAGCGTGAGCGCGAACGCGTGTGTGCGTCATAGTTGCAAAACTAATTATTTCTCGCGCCGCTCCTTGCTGTCGGGCGTATCCCATTTCGTGATTTCCAGAGAGAAAGCGAGAGAGAGAGAGATCGGGGTACAATTGAGTTTGCATACGATTTGCCGAAGATGTTGATTCTTGAGAAGGAAACGAGACTTGTGCCGAGTATAGAATTCCGCCAGAAGTCCGCCGGAAGTTCAAAGTCTCAACCGCGAATTTGACTGATTTATTGAAGATTCCGTTTCGGAATTGTCACGTCGCCGAGCTGATTGCAGCTGTCCGATAAGAAGAGCCCCGCGCGCATCACGTTTTCTCGCTATCTGGTTAGCACCGCATCTGGCGCCATGTAAGCGCGCCTGTCAAGATCGGCACTTTTATCCGTCGAACACGAAGATCTCTTTCAATAGGCCGCCGTATGATGAGACTGATATCTAGACAATCGTGTTGGGAATGATGTCTCGTTGCTCGACAGCAACGCAAGATGTGCTGCCACGGGTCTTCCGTACGTAGACAAATTGTTGACGTAATTGTTGCGTTTCGATCAAACTTTATTGATGATCATCTTCAGTTGTAAGAATTGTAATTTTGTTAGGATCTTAATAATCTTTCTGTTTAAAGCAATCCATTCTTTCATAATAACAGTAAATGTCGAAATCTAAATTTCTTTCAATATAATTTAGAAACGAGGTCGGTCTCTCTCGTACTAGGATAAAAGACCCTAATTACTGAGAGTGTCTCTATTACCGTCAATCAAAATTTCGATGATTGTTTAAATATGAAAACTACATGTTTAATTTTTTATTTGTTAACTAAACAAGAATTATATTTGATAAACATTTTATTAGAATTTGTTCTAATACCATAACATGTAGTTTTCATATTTATACGATCATTTAAATTTTGATTGACAGTAATAGGAACACTGTCAGTAATAAGGTCTTTTATACCCTGTACGCATTATAAAGGTTAGAGTGAAAAATAAATAATTTCGATTAACGGCTCGCGCGCGCGCGGTGAAAAAAATTAAGAAGAAAGAAACCAAAAAAGCCTGCACTGAAAAAAGAATTTTGTCGAGATAACCAAAATTTGGTAAATCAAACCAAATAAAATAAATGTTTTGGAAATCAAATTTTGTTTAAGATTACCAAAATTTGGTAATTTCGACAAAACTGTTTTTTCTGTGTGGATGATCCAAACTGGCAATAAACCGGACCTCTCTGGTTCTCTCTCTCCTTTCTTCTTAATTCTATTTTTTATTTGTATACCGAAAAAGTCACCAATCTATTTCAATCTATACCTTATCAAATACTTACAACGCGAACCAAAAGGAGCTAGTTTATTTTTATGCAATACGAGATAAGAGTTTTCACGATTTTTTGTTTCGAATGTTACAATTCAATAAGACGGCAATGAATCTTGAAACGCGAAATTCTCGTTTATACTGACGGAAGTGAGTTACATTTGTCAAATGTAATTTGTAAACACGCTCTCGCAAGATTGATACAACGCGTATAGGTGCACGATAGATGTAAATTTTCTGCTCTCGTAAGAAATTCGCTTACAGAGTTCTTTCGCGTGGCCGGCGCGAAGGAAAGGGAATGTATGCGGAAATGGACGACGATATATCACCGGGATCAATCCAATCGCATTTTCTCAGAGTCAACCGCCGGCGTGCGCGGTGTCACGACTCGCATAATCGTACGATTTGTACGTGTCGCCCGGCCGCCTATCCCGTAAGAACGTAAGGTTTCTCTCACTCTCTCTGAAGCAACACCGAACGAATCCCGAGAGTTCTTGTCGCCTCGAACGGCTTCCCGTCGTTTTGTAAGTCGCGCGACGAGTCGAATTTGAAATTCGCCGCAAATAGACGGTGGTTATTTTTTACGCGCAATAACAAATGCGTTTAAAAAATCGTAAATTGTAAACCAAAAAAAAAAAAAAAAAAAAAAAAAAAACGTAATATTTTTTGGAAGCTCTCGTTCTCCGTCCTTAGAGATTGATACAATTCTTTTTACTTCTATTAATTATAATTCTTTGACTTTTATTAATTATATAATATCTTATATTGCTATTTTCATTGCAAACGTCTGGTAAATATTAAATATTTATTCGATAAACTATTTATTCTGATTTCAACTATTTTCTATAATTCTAATCAAATCACTGTTGATATTTATAATTCGTTATTAATAGCTTTCCGAATTATTTATTTGACACGATCTTTGAATATTGAATTCAATTACAAATTATATTGTAAAATTATAATATTATAAAAAAATTATATTATTTTATATTATAAAATTAATTGTTCAATATATTACACACAAAATTCTTGTTAAAAAGATTGATAATTAATAAATACATAATCGATTTTTAAACTTGCACCACTAACGCCATCGCCTCGATAAAAGCATGATGAACTACAAACCAAATTCGAGTTGCAGAGGTCAGTAGCAGATAGGGATATCCATTGCGTCGTGTGAACACCTTTGATTATTTAACTACGGATTGTCAAGTATTTCAACTTTTCTTATCACCGCCATGTTTTTATGTGATTTTTTAAATAAAAGAAAACGCTTTGATCTTTCTTTTGTGATCAAATGAACATATTTCATCATGTAATATCTATTGATCTGTAACAAGAGCTTTACTTTTTGAAACAAGAGCTTGAGAAAGCCGCCACCAGATGTTTTTTCGATTCGCACACGTCGTTACGGTGGTGGTTTTTTTCTAAATAAACGAAGATGTTTAAAAAAAACAAGGTAACAAACTTACAGAAATAATGAATTTTTTTTTAAAGAAACACAAGATCACAGACATATTGAACATTTAAAACTTGAGTAATGTTTTGTCGAAATTAGAAATGAAATCGGAATTATCTTTCTTCGTTACTCGAGTTATAAAGCTAATTTTCTCCAATTTATGGTAACCGCTATTCGTAGACTCATATACATGGGCCGTCACATGTACACAACTACCAAACTAGATTGCACTTTAGCAAATTACCTGGGAGGTTCCAATCTCCGTCAATGGGATTTCACGCCGGGAGTTGTGTCATCACAGGATCAGGCAAGAGGAAACAACGTGTACAGATATTTACGTAAGAGTTAAAATAAAAAACAATTTATTAACGACATAATTACAATAGTATATTCTGCGTGTGGAAAGCAATAGTTTTCTCTTTATACATCGTTTTTTGTTTTTTTTTGTTTTTTTGTTTTTTTGTTTTTTTTTATCTCGGACTGTGTGTTCGACAATAGTTTTCTCATCGATTTAAATCACAAGCCTACTATAAAATATCTGCACTCGATATATGTATAACTATATCCTTGTCCATCGTGCGTGTCCGCGCGCGTATGTGTGTGTGTATGTAATTCGTTTTTTGACCTCTCCTCTTCCTTCCATCTCCGAAACAATCGCGACAATTTATATATGTAATCGATTTTTGTTTATTTTTTTCTTTTTAAATAAGCGCGAATCTTACACAGCAAGCCACATGCAACGGAACGGCCGCGAACATCATGTATGTATGTGTATATATATATATATACATACATATAACGGATTTTGTCGAAGAAAATGTATATATATATACATTTTCCTCGACAAAATCCGTTTACGCACAATCGAGTGCAACAATGCTTCTTCACACATTTCATGTCCGCATTTCTAACGGAAATACTCCGGTTTCGGACTCCGAACTTTTCCTCTAAGAAAATAATGCGACACTTCGATGCGACTGGAGAAATTCATGTGTTTTACCATTATGTATTTAGCTAAAAATGCCTACGTGCAAAATTCAACTAAATAAAATTTATTTATAAATGATTAATATATTAAATTTGTATAAATTTTCTCTCGCAAAGATCTTAGCAATCTCGGCGGAATTATATTCACTTTTTTTTACAAAATATAGTTAAATACATAAAGAACGAGACTTGTGTATAAATTTAAATATCTCCAACGCGTATGGAACATGTAGAATAAAATAGAAGCGGATCTTTCTTTATCTTACAGCTGTTTGTTTTTTTCTTTTTTTTTTTTTGTTTTGTTTTTTAAAGGGAGATGAGAGCGTCGCAACATTGCACTCGTTTGTACTACGACGATGTTATCTGCTCACCGTAAAGTAACGACACGCAAAACTAGCCGTGCCTATAAAATTTGACTATTGCTATGCTCGAACGGGATTAATCGCGAAGAATTTCTATCTAATAACGCTATTTCTATATAAGATTTTCTTATAAAATTCAGCTAAATCACTGTACAAAACGAACGAAATGAATTAAGCCGCGCCGCTACGGGGACATTAGTACGGTTACAGTGACAGATAACACTCCTGGATTGTGTTTCCCGATTAAAGGAATTCGTTTGGTTCGCACATATTCTAACACACACTTTTTGTTTCCGCATTGTTCATGTGAGAAAAACGCCGATATCGTTATTATTTCGGAATCTTCGCCAACTACTTTTCGGTTACTCTACACGCGTCAACTTACATGATTAATACGCGACTTAACGATTTGCACGTTGGTACAATTATAGTTCAGACGTAGTGAAATATGAGAATATAATACGAAAAAAAAAAAATAATAAGACAAGAGAGAAATATAGATCAATCTCTGAAAAATATATATTCGAAAAATAATTTTAGAAATAAAATTGTGTTTGAAGTGAAGTTCTACATTGTCCAAATACTAACAATTATTTAGTTAATTATTTATATAAAAATTCTTGAAAATTTTTTTCTTTCTCTCTCTCTCCCTCTTTCTCCCCACCCTCTCTCTCTTTTCTTCCTCTCCTTCTGCTTTTTTTCTAAAATTTTCAGAATATTTTATAAAACTAAAATGTTGACTACTTTAAATAAATGAGTTATTTAAAATATATCTTATTCTTTGACTTCATTACGTCTCAACTCGTAATCTTTAGCAAGTTTGTTTGTTTGTTTGTTTTTTTTTTGCATAACGTTGCACGTGACAAATATTACAAAATGGTTATTTAAAAGCAGTTTTTGCGCAAATCGTAACCTTTACGAGGCGATTGGAGAATCTTCGTCACGCGTGACACGATTCACCTTGACCTTGGATAAGTAATACACGGAACGCAATAGACTCCACCGATAAATAACTGTTCTACTACGAAGTGGTTTCGTATAATCGATCTGGTAGCGTTAATCTTCTGTTTTTTGTTTTGTTAGTGTCAACACGTGATCTTCGCGTAAAGTAACTTAAAACGCAATGATTGGCTTGTATTGTTGTTCTCCTTCACTTTAAAACACAATATTCTCAGAATATTCTTAAACCAGAATATTTTAGATAAATAGTTTTATTTTAACACGATAATAACAACAATAATTTGTTATATTTCTCATCCAGGTGTAAAGTGCACTGATTAAATATATTCGGAAGAACGATTCTGCAATAATTCGAACGCCTTAGAATTGATTTTTTTTTTTTTTTTTTTTTTTTTTTCACACGTGCGCGCGCATGTGATAAATCGTTTACGCAATGACAATTACATGATCGAGAATTCTACGTATCGTGTGACAGAACGGAATTATGGGGACTCGAGAAAGACAGCTACGACAAGAAGAAAGATGAGAAGAAGACGTGAATGCGAGAAGCAAAAGCTCCGGGACGTACTATTGCCAACGAAAAAAAAAAAACGTCCAGGAGACGATCGCTATTCGTCGAGAAAAAAAACAAAAGAAAAAAAAAGATTGTTTGCTGAAGAAACAAAAAAAAACTTAACATCTATCAGAGTAAGAATTAGCTAGGAGAGATCTATATCGCGGTTTTTTGTTTCATTTAAATTAACCGTAAATTAACAACTAATCAGTTATTCGTACACAAATCATCAAGAACCAGCTAGCGTAAAACACGAGCAAAAACCGTGAGATTGAGATGATATATTACCGTACGTTTAACACACCCGTAATGTACGTTTCCTCATCGTACGCGACATACAATAATAATAAAAAGTCGTGATGGCAGTACAGCAGTAAATCAAATTATTTAAACTCCGAATTGCCTCTATTCTCAGTAACATTTAGTTGCCTCGTTTTAATATTTACAGTGTACATCGATCGATCAATACCGTTAAGTCTACTTGGAGATTTCCCTCTTACGTGTCCTCAGAATTACGTTTTACATCAAATGTGTGTAAAGTTTCTAGCTCGGTGTACGTGTGTGTACAATACATTTCGTCACCAACCGCTACATTATTAATTAAAACGTTCTCGTCTCTCACACTTTCGAGAAAGGAAAAAAAATCTACACTCACTTCGAATCAGCACATCTAATTTAACATCTAAATTGTTAGCGCGTATTACATTTCTCTCTTTTGCTAAAAGATGTCTATGTAATATATATATATATGTATCTTTTTTTACATATATATATGTACTTATATATATTTATATATATATATATATGCACTGGTTCCAGGGCACCGAAACTTGTTGCGTCGAAGGCATCTCGTGGCTATTGTTGTATCATTTATTTAGACTTTCTCTTTAAATAAATAAATTGTGATCACTTCTTCGTTTTTTTCTTTTTGTTTTTTTTTTTTTTTTACTTTTTTACTTAGTAGCATGGACGTTAGAGCATCTGTACTCAACGGCGACAAGGAGAGACTAAATGGTTTATTCCGCAACTCCCTACAACTTTTCCCCCGCTTACGTCATTACTCGTCGATTTAACTTCTAGCATATAATGCAGAAAATAGTTCTTACTTTTTTTTCTTTTTTGTTTAACTACTTTTCTTCGCGAGAGTAAATTTTTTTCATCTTTGTTTTCTCCTTGTTTAACATTTTTACTGGCTTAACTGGTAGGTAACCTAGGCGCTCTCCGCAATCGTTAGACTATCTCTCAGAGACTTTACTCTGTAAAACGGTATTAAGATACATATGCAGGCGGAAGTGGTTCGTACGAAACTAATTTCTTCGTCAAATGTACAGCGCAGCGTAACTGGCATGATTATTTATTTATTTTTTTTTTAAGTAGAGACACGCCAAAACGTTACGAGGAAGGAGCATCAAGAGTTCTCTTTTTTTTTTTTTATACATGTACTATATTATCCCACAACGTGATTACATTTCGAACGCGTGTGTGTGCATTTCTTTCCTTTTTTTTTTTTATGCATAGGTACTTCTGTTGTATGTGTATGTATATGTATTTTTACGTTTGTTTTACCTTAAGTGTTACCTAGTCTTTATCATTATTACACTATTTTTATTACCAAGGTGCCCTGGTTGTCAGCAAAACTACGAAATGCAAATCGTAAAACTTGTTTCACAGTGCGATCGAAAGAAAAAGGTATCCGGTTCCGCAGTGTTTAAAAAACACACGGGTACGTACGCGTTTTGTGTACGATTTTGTTTTGTTTTGTTTTTTTTTACACGTCGTCGCAACACACTACCGCTTACTTCATATCATCTTTTTTTTTTTTTTTCCATCGGAGAAGTGGCTTGTCTGGCTCATTTTCTGTCGGTTTTTTTAAACGTACGGATTTTTGTTTTTGTTTGGGCTGTCTGTTAGGAACCTCAATAAGGCAACGAAGGAGCCCTGAACCTTAAGTGTAATCTTTCTTTCTCCCTTCTTACGCCTTTTTTTGTAATCGATATCTTTTAAAGCCTAACGCATTCCATTATTCGCGTATTCAGACACGGCTAAAATGTTTATTATTGCCTTATAAGAGAAAGAGAGAAAAAAACAGAGAGAGAGACCCGGTGTCCGGAAGAATGTCATCATGATGTTAAAAATCGTGTGTAGTATTTAACGCGGTAAAACATATATATATATATCGGAACTTGAGATGTGATGCGCTCCGCGCGCGTATCGTTTCGTAATTTCGTTATGTTTGTGTTCACAGACTAAAGCTCTCAGAAATAGCGCCTTTTTCTTTTTAAATATACAATATTATATAAAAATCCTATCGCAACTCTTTCATCACAACAATTTTTTAAATCTTCAAGACAAATCGAGATAGTAAATCACACGTATATACAACATCAATAAAAGCATAGCATCCGCGCAACGGACAAAAAGATTCCGTCATGAAGATAGCAGAAACTTTTAACAACATCACGTATATCACAGAGTTATTAATTATAAATACAACGTTTTAAGAGAAAGACAGAGACAGAGACAGAGAGAGAGAGAAAGAGAAAGAGAAAGACAGAGAGCTTAATTTGAGAGCTTAGCCGAGCGTTTCGCGCTTCTGTGACACAAATATAACTTCTCCTCCTACAATAATTCCGTTTCAACGCGCGTCGCACGGATAAATAAAGAAGAAGTGATCTGCGAGTGACTTGTGTGAGAACCATATATGGAACCGAGACTCTCTCTCCGACCGTTTCCATTCAATAACATTACCACAGAGAGCTTATTATGCTACGCTTCGCACAAAACGCTTCCTCCGCGGTACGACGAAAATAAAAGAATATAACGCTCCTCGAGGACACGAGGATCAACGTGAGTTGATCACAACGAAAGATTTCGTCGCCATTATCGACATGCGTGTCGAGGCATGCGATCATTTGTCTGTATCTTTATCATTTCACTCTTCCGCCTAAACTTCTGTCCGCGTTTTCAGCCGCGACCGAATCGTTTTTGTCGTCGATACAATTCATGATAACGCCAAATTATTCACATGACAACTCGTGCTCATCACGCGTATATACAAAATAAACTCGAGTCCGAATCGAACCGCACTCGACAGCGAAAGACAAGTCAGCCGTTTGCTGTGCGCGACGCTGTTGTCGTTGACGACGGCGGATGAGAATGATGTACCAAGGCCGGAATTTCGATCACGTCAGCCGGCTGATGATTGGCAGCGGCGCTGGTGATCGAACAGGAAGTGAGGGGTTGCTATTTCTTGGTCGGCGTGCCTCGTTGCGTCAGACCCTCGAAGCGCTTGAAGGTGTAATTGATGAACACCCAGTCCTTGTATATCACCTCGCCGTCCTGTGGCATCGGCGCGGACGCTGCAGCGAACGATGCAAAATAGAAACGCAATTAGATTACGTCACCCGTGAATGAAAATATAAATAGATAAAATGACAACGAGAAAGACGAGTTTACACATACGTATTTCCAGTTTCACGTCCGGAAACTCGTCGAAATTGGACGTGTCATCAATCGAACGCACTTCGACCGGTATGGCGGCCGGTCTTTCTCTGATGTGTTCCCAATCGACACCGCGGAAGAAGGGCGCCAACTTGAGCTCTTCGATACCTCTTTGCGCACCTGAAAAGAAACAGTCACAGCTGTTGCTTGTATCACGGAAAACGATTTTCTCTTTATTTTCATAATTTTACAAGATGAAAATGATCTTAGAGAGAATCACCTAATCTTCTGTCGGCTTCGCAGCAAAATCTGATAATGGTGTCTTTAGCCTCTTCGCTAATGGGAACTTCGGGCGGAAACACCAGAGTTTCTCGCCAGTTCATTACTTTTCTATACGTTTCCTGTGGATTCTCGCTACAGAACGGTGGATATCCTGCAAAATAACAGCAATATTTGCGTCAGCGTTAGCGTTTATTTTTCACAATTACTTGAATCAACGGTGACGCATCGATCTTGACAAGATATTTAACCCTTTCGCTTCAAAGAAAATTTATATACGCCCATACTATATATACAGAGTGATATACCACAATTACTTTAACATCTCTTGTAGCCAAATAGAAGGAGTAAACCTGAGTCGAAAATTCCTATACCATTTTGCGACATTCGCAATAGTTATTGAGATCTTAATTAATAAAGATCCGCGAATAAGTGTTTTACGCGCATAAAACAGCCCGGCGCGCTTCGCGCGCTTACGGTGTTACCTGTAGCAACATATGGGGAAAGAGCTAATATAACAGCATATACTGTAACATACACATAATCAAAGATAGTCGCGCCGGGCTGTCTTATGTGCGTAAGACAGCCCGATGCATGCTTATTCGCGGATCTTTGTTAATTAAAATTTCGGTAACTACTGCGAATCGCGTAAAATGGTATGAACTTTTCGACTCAGTTTTACTTTTTCTGCCTATGAGAGAGATGTTAAAGTAATTGTGGGACACCCTGTATATTACATTTTATTTCACAAGTTTATAAAACAGAAAATTGTGTCGCGAGTATTCCTTGTGACAACGTCGAGTTGTCAGCGACGCGTTCAGTCTAAAACGATCACATTTTGTCACAAGTTGCGCGTCGGAGCGAAAAGATTGAAAGGGAAAGCAAACAAGGAAGAGTCTGATTACCTATAAGCATCTCGTACATAATAACTCCTAGAGACCAACAGTCGCAGGCAGGTCCGTAACCAGTTTGCAGGAACACTTCCGGCGCGATATAGTCGGGAGTGCCCACCGTGCTATAAGCTAACGCTCTCCTATTTCTCTTCCAGCTCTCGGCTCTTCTCTTGCTGTCCATTGCGCCACCGCTACCACTCCCGCATGATGTCACTGCGCAAGAAACGAACGAAGCGTCAGTTAAGATCGTAAACGACGAGACTGCGTTATTACAAACGCATCTCTCTCTCGTTGCGCGAGTGAAATCGGTTCGGTGCGATTTCTTCAGACCCGTGCACAGCCCAAAGTCAGAGAGTTTTATGTGGCCCCGTGCGTCCAGCAACAGGTTGTCTGGTTTGATGTCTCTGTGAAAAAATTTAAAAAATAAAAACAACAATCAAATTAATACGAACGAATTTTTGGTAAAATTTACAAAATTATGACAAAAAAAACGTACCTATGGATAAAACCTAATTTATGTATGGAGTCGATCGCTAACGCCGTTTCGGAAATATAAAATTGCGTGCACTCTTCGGAAAGGGTATCCTTCTTCATAAGTAGCGTCATCATGTCACCTGTAATCATTTGTTTCCCGCTTGAGTGTTCGCTCGAGATAAAAAAAAAAAAAAAAAAAAAAAAAACCATTATCAGATAGAGATTTATAGGATCCTGGAAACTGTAATACATTTTTACGACCCACTGATGATCCGCTTCCACGAGAACGTCTCTTTCCGCTCTTACGTGAGCAACCTGTTCCTTTTCGAGCATATCCGCCTTCCGTAGAATTTTCATCGCGTACACGTGTCCGGTGTCCTTCTTTTGCACGAGTCTCACCTGTTTAAACGTTTCGTTCCAATGAAAAAAACGTTCGTCTTTTTTTTCTTTTTTTTTTTTTTTTCGAGTGAAAAGTAGCGAAACAAGATTTCCGTCGAGAGCAATTAAAAGACGGCGTTTCCGCGTCGTCCGCAATTTCAGATTTTTATACGAAAGAAATTCCACTTACTCCGCGAAGCGAGGAGAGAAGCGCTACTTTTTCTGAGAAGTAATGAGATAATTTCGCTCTCTCGCGAGAACGTGACTACCGCTCTCTCTTTCTCTCTCTCTCTCTCTCTCTCTCTCGAAAGAGAGAGAGAGAGCGGCCTTTTGTGTATTTCCGTTATTATTATAATTGTTGTAACTGTGAGGTTCAATCTTCATCTCTAATGTGCGCAAATTGCCGCGTAAACTGCGAGTCATTTATACACGGCATACATACGATGAGTATATCATTTAAGATGCCGTTTATTTATAAATGAAGGATCGCAATTCGCTTCTTTCTCCGCGAGAGAGAACGAGAATGCGCGCTATATGGTATAATTTATTTATTAATGCTTTCTGTTCGTGAGAAAATAATGAAAGTGTGTTCGAACTTCTCCTCCGATCGGACACACAACAATTTAATCAAATTTATTTATTTATAATTTGGGCTCCGATTTATTTACGCTATCGATTCTTTTTTTTTTTTTTACCTCGCCAAAGGCACCTCTGCCGATGACCTTGAGAGGCTCGAAATCCTCGACTCCGAGCCTGGACCGCTTGAGTCGAAGAAACTCGGTTTCCTTCTGGGCGTGCTGCAGTCTCTTCTCCTGCTTTTGCTGTTCCGAGAGACCTTCATCCTTGAGCGACTCCTCGAGCTTTGCCAGCCTCTGTTTCCGCTCGATGTGCTGCGCTATCAGATTGCTATAATAGTTCTCCAGCGTAACCTGCGAAAAGGCAAAATGCACACGCGGTGCCTCGATTATCATCTTATCAAACCGACTGTGATAACCTCCTCCGCCTAACTATGTTGTCGCGAGTGTGTGTGTGTTTCAACGTAACGCTACGATCGATAACGCTTTATCTTGCGTACGACAAAACCACTTCCGGTGGCCGCGCCGCCGCCGCCGCCGTTCGCGAGACACGTCGGAATCTAATTGTTAGTTTTTGTTAAGTTTTCCCGTGAATGGGAAATTTTGAAAATTTTCCCGCAATTTTCCCGACCAAGTTATCTCCCTTGCTCGTCGTCACCAAATGCAGATATTCTAATAATAATAACTGACGCGTTAACTGAGAGTCTAGTTATTTCGCTTACATTTTCTTGTTATTTTAATTTTCTTGCTATTTTAATTAGATTCGCAGCTGTGTTGCGAGTGAAAATAAAATAAAATTAAAGATGATATATATATATATATTATTACGAAAGAGTAAAACTTGTCTAATTAAAATTGAGTTAATTAGAAATATAATTACTGACTATTGTGACTGTAATTTGCGTTTCAAAAAAAAAAAAAAAAAAACAGACAAAAAGCTAAGAGCGAACAAACAAGAAGCAGATAAAAAAAGACACACTGCTTATATAAGAGAAAGAGTTACTATTTTTTTGCCACTCTCTTGAAAGAAATTAAAAATATATAAAAACTTTTCAAGAATATTGCTAATTAAGTGATTCGTTACCTCATTTTTGTTTGTTTGTTTGTTGGAGAAGTAGTAAAAAAAAGCCAGAAGGTTGCAATTTCCGCGAACGTTTTTAATTTCTCCAATTTTTTGCCGTTTCATAATTTTCCATACATTTTAGCAACCTCTTTCTCATTTAGTTTAAAAGCTCGCGCACAACAGATACCGTTGACCGATGAGCAACTTTATTCGCCACGCTCAAACCATTACTATCAGCGGAATTATCGAGCATCGTCGGCAATAAACGAACAAATACTAAGCAATCGTTGTGTAATTACTGGTAGACAGTAATTAGTGGAAAGAATTAGCCAACCGGGCTTTCGGTAATGTTTCGCAGGAAAAAAATATATGTAATTATATTACCTGAGAAGTTTAAGATTAAACGGAAAATGTCGTAATTCGATGAGTAATTCAGTATATGAATCATCGCAAACATTATCTCGCAATCAACATTTCGGCTCATTACCTTACTTTCAACATCAAAAAAGAAAGAGTTCGACAATGTGTTGATACAAGTTTTGAGGAATTCAAGATATCTTAATTACTTATAATTTAAATTATTCACGTTTACTCTTATTATCATTTACGTCTTAATTATTTACTTTTACTTGAGATATTTATTGCGCGACAGTCTCATTCGAAAGTTCGATTCTACGCTTTAGAAAAGTACTCTCAGAATCCGATTCACATGTACAAAATATACTCTATTTTATCGGCATGTCATTAGCAGAAATATAAATAAATGGTTTTATTATGCTGAAAAAGTCCGTAAACAATTTTATTTCCTTTTGCCGATGCGTAAATTTTTGTATACAATATAATTAAGCGATTGTTCGCACGCTTTGCATTGAACGGCAACCTGGCAGCAAACCACGTCGCGCTCGTTTAACTAAATCATGTCATTTTGTTCAAACAAAACTGGTAAAATGACTTCTTAGTTTCGATACAAATATTAAAAAAAAAAACGTTTAAGAGCAATTTCGAGTATAACGAAGGCGAGAAAATCACACAAAAAGTGGCGTGTCAAGACCTAAGTACGTTGCGAAAGTCGCCGCTGTTATCTGTCTAACTATGTTTCGAATTGAGCGTGAAGAAATATTGCAATCTTTCCGCGGCTTTATTTCGACATAACCAGACGATCAATATTTCTAAATTTTTTTTTTAATGTTTATATGTTGATAATTTACCGCATTCTAGGTTTTTTTATCAATGATGCGAGAATAATTTGGCAGCTAGAGTTCAAAATGTGCCTTTTTCAATAGATTTACGTGTGTAACACGTGTAAAAAGTGTCACTTTTAATTATCTCAGGTTTGGGACAATTAAACGTTTGAAAATTTCGCGAGCGCTTACAAAGCCTTAATATGTGATTTAAATTTGAAAGAGTTTGCGAGAGAAATCGATTCTACAGATGTCTATACTAAGCCAAGATCGCTGAACTTTTACTGTGTCCGGCAGGATTTCCGGATTCGGCTATCTTACCGATCAAGAAAATGGCGTTGACGCGTGGGTTAGTGTAAGTGAATGCGTGTGTGTAGCCTAGTTAAGCTGGTTGA
Organism: Pseudomyrmex flavicornis; assembly: GCA_014825475.1. NCBI lineage: Eukaryota > Metazoa > Arthropoda > Insecta > Hymenoptera > Formicidae > Pseudomyrmex > Pseudomyrmex flavicornis. The sequence continues at coordinate 25,751 of QVNW01001819.1, forward strand.
ACTGCCGTTGCTTTGTTAGCGTTTTACGCGATTGTTTACGATGATTCGTTTTTTCAATATCGTAACATAAATAATGCTAAGCAATTGTTGCGTAAAAGATTACAAAACTAGCAATACAAATGGTCTTCATTTATTTAGTGAGTGAAATGTACATGTTTGTACGAAATATGCGCGTTTTATTTATTTATTTGTTTTTTATATAATCTTTTTAAGCGTCTGTCAACCGTTCAAACGAGTTTTGCGAGCACAGAATCTACTTCTCCAATGCGAGTTTTATGATAACATTCTAAGATGTTATGTTTCAAATAAATATTATACACGTTTTTTAAATTTTCTTTGAATCAGCCTAATTGTTTTATTTTGTGCGCCCTTAATTAAAATTAATGATGTTTTCTTTATTTTGTACATTTTCTAACTATTTTAAATTAACTTTCGCCTGCAGACTCTTTCAGACCCACTCAAAAATTGCGACGTTTCTAAAAAAAATTAGTTTTTTAAACGCTTACATGTATAAATCTTCAAAACTACCAGAGTTTTTGTCAATTTGTTGTTTTTGATCGACGCAGAATTGTTCAAACTTTCGATTAAAAAAGAAAGAAATTGAAAAAATATGATGATTGATTTTTCGCGGAGATATTCGATCTTGAAGTCGCCTCACAGACCCAGCCTGCGGTACTCGTAGGTTTTTTTTTAGGTCTGCAAGCGAAGGATTAAAAGAAGAAACTACTTTTTATGCATATGACTGTTGTGAAAAAAGACGGGAACGACTATTTTGTTGGAGAGTAACATAGCTGACCGGAAAAATTGTTTCTGCTTCGTTACTGTCATATGAAATGCACAAGTTAGCGATCTAGATTTAGTATAGACGTCCGTGATTCTACGCGATAAATACTTTAAGAAATTTTTCACAATATTACACGTAACGTTGTTCCGATATTGACCCGTAGTTTTCGCTCATGTACTTATGTCTGAATATCCAAGGTTTTTCGCCGACGACAACGCGAGTGACGATTGAGAACGCGAATATTAAATTATCAGTTATTATATAACAATCCATTTAACCAATTGTTCACACACTACGCGACGCAAGACCGCATTTACCAATGCCATAAATAATTTGAAAAAAGAAAAAAAAATCGAGTCGAGTTTTGTTCGTATTAATTCCATACTTCGACCACTTTAAACGCGCAATATAAAGTTTTTATTTGCGCACGGCAAAAGTAAAAATTTTAAGAAACTGAAACTTTAAATCGGTTTGCGTTATTCACGTAGACTTTTTCTTTTCCATTAAAAATACAAGACGCGTACTTCGGAATTTCTTTTCGAAGAAATCGAAGAATATTATTTCGTCATTGGTGTGTTAAATATTTTGCGCTCTGTATGTTTAGTCATTCGTCATTTCCAACGGTTGACAAATAGGTTGACGCGAAGAATACGATATATTCGAACGTTTACGGTCGCTGTATCCTAATAAAATAATCAAGCTGGAATTGAAGAGTTGGAACACTCACCTTGGCCTTGGTCGCCTTGTCCAGCGTGTGGCCACTAAATCGAATCGTGCTCTCGGTGGCCGCCATCTCCAACACCCCTGCAACAAAGCAGAAAGAAAGAGATCATTTCGGTTGTCCGCAGAGCCAACATCTTCTTACATTACCAATAAAAATATCACCCGACGACGAATTAGACGGGTGAACGACATTCTCGTTGCGAAATTGTTTGACAGCTCGTTAAGGGGAGAAATATATTAGGGGAGAAGATTATTTTTGTACTCTGGCCGCAATCAACTTACGACAATGTCGTGTTGATTGCACCCAGAGAGACTGTTCTTCATGGCTTCTTTTTATATACAGAGAGAGAGAGAGAGAGAGAGAGAGAGAGAGAGAAAGCGAGGCAGGAATATTGCACTCGTTATGCCTTTGACCCGTAAAATTAAACTTTAATCTTTCAAGATTTACGATCTGTGTTTTAAATTTTATACACGCATTCCAGCGATATAAATATGAATAATGATCCCCGTTATATGTTTTAATTTAGCACGTTTTTTTTTCAGAGAAAAAAAACTCGCAATATATTGCACCTTGACGATATTACTTTTTTTTTTTTATCTTCATATTCTTGCCTCTATTTTACATTTCTCTTGTCATTATTTTAATAACAATTTTAATAAAAAGAGAAAGAGCAATGCAAACATTTTTTCAATTTTTGTTTAATTTAATTGTAATTACTCTTCAGCTGACGTTCAGGATTTCATCAACGTTTCAATTATAAATTAATTTTCTTGAAATCCCTGGATAATCTTCCGAGAAAGGAGAATTTAATTCGTGAGGAAATTAAACATTTCAATCATTTACCGGCGTTATTGGAAAATCGACGATGGACGCATTTGAGGCAATTGATGTTCATCATCGATGGAAAAAACGAGACGAGGATTCAACTTGTGTAACGCGCGTGCGTTATGCTCCTACGAACCTTGCACACTGCCTTTTCAAAGAAAAGAAAAAACAAAACGAACGGAGTTTTACACACCCGCGAAAGATGACGGAACACACTGTGAATGCGCGTGCGAGCAAATTGTTCCGAGACGATCGTGGGCTCGTTGGACCGCGTTTGTATTTGAAGGCCGACGTGTAGAAAAAGTGAAAAAAAAAACGTCCGTCATACAATTGACTACATGAACGGTCTTAATGAGTTCCCGCTGCTTCTCCAACGCAACGTGGACGCTAATTTTTCGCTCTGACAAGGTAGCCTCGTGCGTGACGTCAACAGCCAACAACACATAAAAACTGTTCTCGATCCGAATCATTTATAAAATAATCTTGTGTATATTGACATTTTGTAAAAGAGACGCACGTGCAGTCGGAACAAATTGACATTGATAAATTTTTTTCTAACTAGAAATTTGTCCAAAGCTTTTCATATTTATCTTCATTTATACAAAATAACAGCACGATCGTAAGAACCAGTCATGAAATAATTATATAAATGATTAATATGCAATTTGGACACATTTTTACCGGATTAATCAATTCTAATTTGACACTGAAATATTCGATGTTTTGTCTACTATGTTTTCCGTCCTTTCTTTTTTTTTTATCGGAAACCTATCAAGCACTTCGGAACGGATATTGAAGATTCCGTTTCTCCCTCTGACGAAGACAGAAAGCTAATAGAATATATTTCAACTGCGGTTCAACTTGGTTGCGTCGCGATATGTACATACATTGTTTCTCAACTAATTCGCTCCTTTGACACTTGAGTGCGATACGGGGATTATGCGGCTCTCGTGGGCGACATGACAGGTACTCAAGAGTGACCCAATTATAACTGAGCCCGCTGCGTAACGAAGTTCCTCGCATGGCTCAAAGGGATAAACGACCCTTTGTTAATTGCGTGCTTTAGTTCGCATAATGGTGCAGATTCAGTTACGACCTCGCGTTAAATTTTTGAGGCAACGACGCTAACCGCGACACGAGTTTTACAACACAGATGTTTACAACCCGCAATTGCATCGCAAGGCCATTATCCCAACTGGATACGTCTGCGTTTTTATGGCTTAAGAATAATTAAAACTTCCAATTACATTTTGGTGCTGAATGAAACGAGGAAAATGCAATAACGTGACGTTAACCGTCACAATTATGATATAAATAACAAATTACGCATAAATAATTGAAATAATTAAGAAAGATCAGAGCTAGTTGTCACACAGTTAATATCCAGGTTACTAAAACACAGGAAAATATTCTTCTTTGTAATGTAGGTTGCTACTATCGTGCCACAATCGTAAAAATAGCTTTTATTAAAAATTCGGCTCTTTACAAACACTTTTGTAAAAGATTGAACATGGCAAGTAGATTTTTTGTATCTCCACTCTGTTTAGTTATTGTCTTAAAAATGCTTGATCGCAATTTTACCGTATATATAAAAAATGTGATAGTTTTTGATAAATTGTCCTATATTTATTTAATCGTCGTTGCAACATAGTATATAAATATATTATCTTTTATTAAAAATGAACGTTTGGCACAAGTTGACTCCAATGAGACGGGATATGTTAGTTGTCACACCATGAGTATGCACGTGAAAGTAATCGCCGTTCCGCGTGTTATCCACAAGTATATTTTTAAAAATATTATATTTTCTTTATATATTAGTATATTTTCTTACATTAAATTATCATTTTTGTTTGAAAGACTTACTGCAAGCGTTCGTAAAACACTTATAGAATTTTTTTTTTTTTAAGAAATAACATAGTTATTAATATTTTATAAATAGTTAATATATTACTTGATATATAATATCAACTATATTTTTTAACTGTAATAAAACATAAAAACAGAAATTACTTTATAATTCTTCTATATAAGAGACACGCGCGCGCGTGACAACTAATCCTGAGTATGATGTAAGTTGGTAAATTTGCACGATTGTGCTTAGCATTAAATAAACACTTATTTTTATAAAAAAATATACAAGATTATAAAGATATATAAGATCTTGTTTTTTTAAATCATTTATTTTGGATGTCACTCTCTTCCCCCGATTTCTCCTGTGCAAAGATATACGCATAAAAATAAATAACAATGAATTTTAAGGAATAAATGATTATATATATATATAAAAAAAAAAAAAAAAAAAAAAAAAAAAAAAAAAGAGAGATACGTCAAGCTCTCGCTTGATACATCTAAAGTAGCAACGGAAGCACTATTACGTTATCTGAAGGTGCGACAAACCTCTCATCCGGTTTAGAAGAACGGCGTATCTGTAACCACATGCCAAGTGTGTTTACCATAATGCTAACGACAGTTCTTCATAGAAGAGGCACTCATTTCGAGGACAAAATTGCGTGGTGTCTAATGAATCATTATCATCACGCAATCATGCGTTGCACAGGTACCGGCAATGTGAGCCACGTTGGGAAAATTCGTTTTAGCTTTTAGTGTTTACTTGTATTCTTTCTATGAATTTTCTTTGCAGAAAGTTTTGTGTAAATAAAACCAGGAAAAATTATCATCACACTCGGAAGCTTTCAATTGTGTCGACTCTTGTTTTTGTTATACTGCGAGTACCGTTGAAATTTTCATTATTATTTATACTATCGCATACATTTTGCGATATTAATCATTAATGCGAGACGAGAGACCCCGCATAAACTTTGTTGTTTTAACGAGCATAATTCGCAGACCTTGTTAAGCTCGATGACAAAGCGCTAATTTGCGTTAATTTGCCGCATCTGTTTGTTCCAAAACTCGATTCAATGAGATCGGCGATACTTAGCAAGCAATATTAATTCTGTAACGTTATCATTGAAATAATTGCCAATTAACGCAAACACAACATGGTTCCGTCTACAAGACCCAAAGAATGTGATCAATGCACGGAAACATGCGATATCGATCGTTCGCATTAATTTTAATTTTGAAATAAATATATTAGCGTATACTGCCCTGCTTAGCTAAAATGTCCTATCTGTCATATCGGAAGAGTAAACAAAACTGAGGTTTTATTCTTGTGTTTGTGCCAACTGTAAGTAGAACAAATAAATTAGACACTTTCTAGACGTCTATAAAGCTTTTAGGACTTTCTAGCTTTATTTAGAAGACAAGAACATGAGTGGAACTTCCAATATTTCAATATATCTTGAAAAATGCAAAAATGCGAGATGGGACATTTTAACTAAGGACGGCAGTATAACAGACATTTTTTTCCAAAACTCTTCACAGTGTTTTTTTTTTTCGTTATTGCTTCGAGCGAATTAAAGAATTTATTAAAGAGAGTTTATTAAGGACAAAGAGAGAGAGGAGATAGAAGAGTTACTAAAAATTGACGCAATTAATTAACAATGTAATTTCAACTGCAATGCGGCAGACAAAGGTTCGATGTTCCAAGCTGCAATGTGACCAGATCCGGATACAAGGTTTCCCCTTGCGGTTTATTTTATGAGCGCTGATTAGACGCGATGTCAGGAATATTGCGGTATCGTAACTATACTACCTGTTAATTATCTCGGACATGGTATCGTCGTTAATCATCGTTGCGCGATATGTTGCTAACGGTCTGGGACACAATATGATCTCCATCGCGAACGCGGAGACTTGTTTAATCTCTCTCTCTCTCGTTCATCCGTTTATCCGACCTGTAGCTCTATATCTCCATTTCTAGCTTTTACTTCAAAAAAAAAAAAAAAAAAATTCAAAAAAACAGACAATATCGTTTTCGAAAGAGACTGTTGAAGAAAAAACATCCGTGCGACAGCATGTGTGCCGAGAGTAAAAAAACGTTCTTCCGAGAATCGCGACCGCAGTCCGAGTTAACGTGAACGTAACGGACATTTGTTGGTTCTTTCGAGTTGCGGAGTTGTGATATTGATTGCTCTCATTCCCGAGCGAACACTTTTTGCGCGTAAGCAAATAGGAAAATACAAGTCTCGTCGTATGCGCGCGAATTGTCGTCCATATAATTGATCCGGAAGTCAACCCCAATTGCTTTCCTAGATGATTCGAGATTGACAATCGAATTTTCTGCCCGCGAGAGATAGACACGCGATAGCGCATTCGCGGTTAAAAATAAATCGTCCACGCCCTCGCGCTTCTCCACGTGGAAAAGTTCCAAATTCCGGCGGGAGTCAACAGGTTCCTACGCACGCATATTTGTGTGCGAACGAAAGGTGTTCCAATGTGTTGCGTCGCGCGGGCGTAATTCGCGTAACGATAGCATAAATGTCTATTAACTGCCCGCGGGGACGCGAGTTGTAGAACGTGTAAACAAATTCGCTCTGCGTGACGCGCGTTTTCCTGCACACGTGCTCGGAGAGATCATCGTCGCGTATGGCGATGCTGTTGTACACACTGCGCTCTCGCATGTCACCGCGTGAATCGAAAATTAATCGGGATCGAGCGACCCGCTGTGTCCCGCTACATACATCGTATAGTATAGCAAAATTATCCATCCTGATGGAACATATACCGCGGATTATTGGAAGCCTCCAACGTCGAGTGGTGAAAACATTTGACAGACACACACACACACACACTCGCACACACACCGCGAACGAGGAAATATTATTAAACGACGATAAAGACGAAGCAATACGCTTCGTGGAACGACATTATCATGTAAACTATCACATACACGTCTACTCGTTTCTAATCCATCATGAGTCAGTCGCATGGAATATTATTATGCGAAAGATATCGAGAGAGAGGAAACAGCTGGCTTATTTATCATTCCATTTTTGTCCAAAAAAAAACATGACTTAAATTTCTTCCCCCTTCCCCTCCAAAAAAAACAATTACGAAATTAAAAGCAAAAAATGAGATTATCTAATTAGAGTACTGCTTATCAATAAATGACCAATTATACAAAAAATGTAGATTACAGGCGTAAAATTTGTTAAATGTTTATGATCGAAGTTTATTTGTCTTTCGGAATTTCTTATTTTTGTTTAACGGCGATGTGCAAACATTAAGAAATCAAATTCTTATTGAAAATAACAATGGGTGTGTGTGCGGTCATCCACTAGGTTTTGCTATGCTTGTTGCGCTTTATAATTAATTTATGATTACTTACATTACAAAAAAGTAATTATTTTATAATAAATATCTAAAAAAAACCATTAATTATAAATGTAATTGTAACAGTTGTTTTATTGTTATAAGTAAATTTATTCAAGGATCCCTAAACGTACATAGATTCAACAATTCGGCCGTTTACTGGTTGGTTTACCCTAGTCTGCAAACAAATAAAAGCTCGCTTCGCAGCTGTTCGCGTGCTGAGAAAATGATTAAAGTGTACAGCTCTGAGTACAATATATTTTTTTTTTTTTTAGCAAAATGTGATGAAGCGTTTTGAAACAGAACAAACCGAAGCGTCACAGTAGATTTGAGAAAGAAGCGGCGCGTGCGAGAGCCGTGTGTACACGTTCCAAGTGGAACGTAGGAATCGTAAAGCGAGCCCCCGGTCCTTAAACGGCAGTGAAGCGTAGGTGAATCACAGGGACACGACGCAGCGTTTGACTGCGGAGCGTAGTCCACAATGCGCGTTTAACAGTCGCGGCCTTGAAGCGCTTTTATTAAATAACGACGGGCGTAGCCCGCGAGCCGCAAATAGCTCGGGCGTTTTTGTCGGATTTATGCAAATAATTACCCGCATGTCACGCGGTGTGATTAAAGCTGCACGGTTGCGTACTCGGCGAAATAACTCGACACGCCGACGTGTACAAAGATTTCTTTTGCACGCACAACATCCACGACAAAGTGGTTTTCGCGCTATTCCGAGACGAACGCATTTTCTCCCGCACCAATTGCTATGTACCTACTGCTCGTCACGCGGCGACAAATCGCGAAAAAACTTTTCCGCGCTTCCGATTCGCGCGACAGCAAAACGAGCTTTTCCACACCCGAACTGCGAAACGCGACGCTTTCCAATTTACCTCGGCTTCGCGCAATTTTCCAGATCCGCGCAAACTTCTGTTGTTGTCCGCGAAATAAAACGCATGCTCTCTCTGTGTGTGTAGGTATTGTAATTTTCGGCGTTCGGCAATTTTCGAGCCGAATAACTTCGTTTCGCCATATTGTGACATTTGCCGATTCGTTTGGCACGCAACAACCCGTTATAACGCCCGTTCCGCTGATTAAATTACGAATTACAAGGCCGCGGGCATGCAGGATCATCCTCTCCCGGAAACCGTACACATACTGCGCGCCCGTATTGCGTACGTGTATATACGGGGAAACAACAACCGAAAAAGTCACGATATACGGATTCGTTGTATAGATAATTCCGACATAGCTACTGTGTAAAACTTTCGTTGAAGTTCAACGTTTACGCGAAACTTCACCTGGAATTGACGCAGAGATGCTATTCTTAAAAAAAAAAAAAAAAAAAATCAAAAAGGAACACAGTAGCACGTTTTTTTTCATCACTGAATAACTTGAAAAAATTACAAAAAAAAGATCAAAGTTTGAACGTACTTTTATTGGGGAATAAATCTCTTATCATATCGAATCTATTTTATTGCGATAAAACAATCGTCTTCTGTAATTTAGATCGTATCGAATTTAGCGCGAGCGTGTTTATTTTTTCGTTATTCGATTTCTCTCGAGACTTTGCCTGAGGTAATGAATTTCGACCTATATATATATATATATATATATATTTCGTTATAGGATATCGACTCGTATTCATTCAGCGACGACGTGACGATTCTCACGCAGTCGTGATTTCACACGGCTCTTTCGCCGCGAAGAGAGATAAGGAAAATCGATTTCACGCTGCGAAAAGGCAACGCGGATTCTCTCGCCTTTCGCGAGGCGCGCACGCGCGAGATATCGCGTGCGCGCGTTATGTGCACACGGCCAACCTACTTGCTCGGAGCGAGGATAACCGTAAATAACGGTCACTGCACTTTTTTTTTGTCGAACAAATTGGCAAACGCACGAGCCTACAAGGATATATCGCGGGATCCCATTTAACTTTAAATTCCAGGACGAACGCTATCATATATTTGCATCTCACAGAAGCGAGTTTGCGCATTCGTTCAACTGTTTATAAAGCGCGAAACGAGATGAAGGATACGCGTATGAATAATTGAATGTGTAATTAGCATATTGTATTAAAAAAAAATGTACACGAAATCACATTGAGAAAACGTCTGTCAATATTTAATTATCATATGCGACTTTTGTACGAGTGAACAGAAGAAAAAGTCTATATTTGAGCATAATTTGTCAGTTTTTTGACTGCTTTTACCTGAATTACCTACTTCAGGGGTCGGCAACTGGGCAGTGCCCGCGGGCGCCCGCGGGCAATAAGTGGAGAGAGGGGATAAGTGAGAAGAGATAGAAGAGCAGTGTTCGTAACTGGAAGTATGCTGCATCAAGAACGGAATATGCTTAAATACCACTATGCCATACAAATTTTTACAGATTAGATCATTTTTAGCTGAAAAAAAAGATAAAAAGAGAGAGAAAAATTATTGAAAATTTTCAAAATAAAGAATAAATTAAAACTTG
>QVNW01001820.1:0-26706 GCA_014825475.1 Pseudomyrmex flavicornis
TCAAAATGTATCCTATATGCCCACTACTTTCAGAAGTAAATTTCTGATTGGTCAATTTTCTTACGGCTACGTCTTACGCTCTTAAGTAAAGTAATTTTGTGTGTGATGGCCTTAAGCGCTGAGTTCTGCTGAACGCGGCCAATCTATTTGCATAAAGTTGTATCGGTACACGCGCATGTAAACGTTGCGGTAGTAAGACTATTAAGACTGTTATATATTACTTACATATTACGTAAAATATTTAAAAATCTAAATATTTACATATGTAGATACTAATCTTATCTTGTTGTTCGATTTGTCTTCAGAACTTTTTGTTTTTCTGGTTCTTAGTTTGACGTCGTAAGTAGCTAAGTACAAGCAAAGATAAGGACGGAAAAAGAAGAGCAAGGTGTTGTTTGAGAGATGACCTGCGCGGATTGGCACAGATTTGGCGCGAACCGTTGAGTTTCAGATTTCACAATCAGTTCCACGAAGATCTGTATACAAGGTTTCTTCTTTGTGCTGCCTTGAATGATTTTGCTGAATGATTTTGCGAAGGATTGACATGAATTTTGCAACTCGGACAAGATCCTAAAAAAAGAAGGACTACGCACAAAGTATTTTTGCTTTTATTCAAGTTTGAATAACACATCAGTTATGTTCTCAGAGATCATGATCCTCAAGTTCAATGTGATCTAACCCCATTTTCTCTTCAAAATAACCTTTCAGATTTTTCTCTTACGGTGTAATATTGTTTGTCGCTAGTAAAAATTATTTGAATATTTTTTTTAACATCTGCATGTGGCGTGGAGTTGTGTATCTTTCTTTGGAAGATAATATATTTCCGAAGTAATAAAAGCTTCTAAGATTTGGTTTTCTAAACACCTGTTGATGTGTGTTTGGTTAATTAATTCTGTTCTTAGAACTTGTAACAATCATCATGATGATAATCTTATCATACAACTCGGCTTTCTACATATGTAACGGTACTTCTGATATTCGATCTATTCGGTATAAAATTTCTACATGTGTTTGAAGAATGTGAAGAAGCCATTTACAAACATATATAAAATTGACCAATCACTGCACTAACACAATCGTGTTGCTAATTGACCAAAGCGATTGGATATCTTGCATTCCTTTCTTGTAGTTGAATATTGACTTTCAAACACCTTGCTTTTATCTTTGTTTACATGTATATATTTTTAAACAGAAAAAAAACATTTTTTTCTCAAATAACAGTTTTTGACTAATTAATAAATATATTACAATGTTTGTAAAATTATTTCTCACAAAAAGTGTATGTAGTTGTGCAAATTATAAATGAATTATTAATTGAGGTAACCTAACCTAACAAACTTTTCTCAATCTGTTTTTTAACTGAGTATCATTTTTCTTGTTGCAGATGTTGACGCTTTTGTGATAATTGATTTCACCACCTCATTTAGGACTGCTTCTTAATATTGAGTAAAGCATACATACACCATCCACAATAATGAAAAAGGAAGAGCAAATTAACGAAGTTCGCACAGTTATTGTATCATTGTTGGCCTCCTACCAACATAACTTGTCGCTTGTTGCTCTTGACAGTGCGTACTTTAAAGTGGAAAATGAACGTATACCTTGGCGCAAATTGGGCTATGAGAGCTTATATGCGTTTCTTAAAAGTATGCCGAATGATTTTGAAATCTATTCGATGAATGGTACTAATTATGTCAGAGGTCTTGAATCAGAAAAAAGCTCGCATGTAAAATCACTTGTGAGTCGACAAAAAAGTAATTCAAGACCGAGACAATTTTCACCCTATGCATCATCATCATCATACACGTGCAATCGTAATACGATTCCATTTACCACCCTAAGCTCTCTTATGCAACATATCAAAACATTTCCAAAGGGTATTAGCATGCAGGATGCTATGCAGTTTGTACGGATGCAATATCCTAATATAAGATTGAGTATACATGATTTGAGGTCGCAACTGCGCGAGGTGTCGCACCAAGTGTATCTAGATAACAATATGATTTATCCGCGACATGATACCTCTCAGAAGAATGGTCACCAGCAACCGGGATCAAAACCCAATTTACAATCCAATTCACATACAGTTCGAAATGTGGAAACTGTATTCGTCGCTGCGGGTTTGTCTGATGAAGACGATTTCAATAATACTGATAATGTGACAGATGACTTTGTAAACGGCAATCACTCTAGGAGCTCGAGTGAAGAGTTTGCAGCAGATCACCGAAGTACGAATCAGATGCTAAACGGAGTAATGAACCATCATGATGACGTTGATGACATTGCTGCGGCGCAGAGCGCGAAAAAAAATTCGGAATACCTTCCGTATTCCGGAAGGGTGAATGCCCTATTAAACGATAAAATAAAGTTACGATTGGGCGAATTGGTAAAAAAATATCCAGATGGCATTACATGCGCTGAGTTGCCTGATAAATATTTGAAGGAATTTAACGTACATCTAAATTACACCGAACTGGGATTTGCTAGTGTGCGTGAGTTCGTATCTTACTTGCCCGAAATCTTTTACGTGAAGAAACTGAACGAAGACGGCGACGACTTGTTATTAAGCGCGGATAAAAGACCGACGATTCCTGAATTGGAATCGTTTTGTAATGAAAATATTGAAAAGGAACGAAAGTTGCGCACACACGAGGAAGAATATGACAAGGCCAAGAGTCCTCCGATTCCGACTGACATAGTAAGTAACATGATATTTGATACGAAATATACATGGTCATGCGAGCTGATCGCAGGACCATGTTGTGCGGAAATATATGAATGTAATAAAAATATTGCGAAAAAAACTTCTCAGCCAGGAGTCGAACCTGGAACCTCCGGCTTTCCGGACCGTGCCTTCCCTGTTAGGCAACCGAGACACTTCGGCTGAGGAGTTTTTTTCGCAATATTTTAGAATTAGTTAGGGGGATATACGGGGGGTCTATCATATATGAGATGCAAACTAAGCATCCTATATGAATTTAGGAATTGAAATTTCAATTCGAAAACTCACGTATAAAAAATTTACACGGGGACAAGTATATATATATGTATTCATATATATATATATACGCACGCGTATTTCCGCACAACATCCTGCGATCGGCTCGCATGACCATATATATTTCGTAGCTTAGCATTTTTCACGAGCCTTAGTTCATGAATGATATTTGATCATATATGAGTATTATAACAATTTTATTAATATGCAATATTTTTGGCTTAAAAACAATGTAAGCTTGTGATCTTCATACTAATGTAAAATAATCTTATTCTGCGGTTGTGTGTATGTGATCCTCCCTCACATATATACAAGTAAAATCGATATTGTAGAAATTCTGAAAATATACAATGCAATACTTTCTAACGATTGATATAATCTGTAATTTTACAGCCCGCCAACATAGCCAATCGAGCATTTGTTCCCAATGATGCAATGAAGTATCATGAAAGTGTGAAGCTAATACCGGTGACCGAGTTAAACGAAAGGAAATTTCTTGAAGTATATATCTCAGAAGTGTTCAATCCAAGCTTCTTTTGGGTACATCTTAGACAATATAGAGATCAACTTGTACAATTGATGGAAGATATAAAGTAAGTACACACAAAGAATATTTATCTATTGCGGGGTCTAATATTTCGAGTCGAAACTTAACAATTTTTTTTTATCTCCAGTGAGTTCTATAATCAAAATTATACAAAGTACATTGTTCCAAACGTTGGATTGATAAAAGGTCTATATTGTGCGTGTGTGTACGACGATAGATGGCACAGAGGTGTCATCAAGAGTGTAAAGCCGGATTTTCAAGTGACAGTAAGTAAAAAAAAAAAAAAAGTTTAAAAAAAAAAAATGAATAACAAAAAGAATTTAAAAGTTTCATTTTTATTAATTGTGATAATTTATTTCCAACAGATATTGTTTATTGATTACGGTACTGTAAAAACATATCCGTCTGACAACATATGTTATTTGTTTAAAAAATTCGCTCGTTTACCTGTACAAGCGATACCTTGCGGCCTATTTAACATTAGACCACATGTTGGCGATCGCTGGAGTAGTACTGCGAACAAATATTTCTGCGACAAAGTCTCGGGACATCTCTTAGCCGCAACCGTTCATTCTATTGACACTGCGGTAATAATTTTTATTTCTAATATAGTTACAATTTTATTTACAAAAGATGGTTCAAAGTTTTTAAGTTTTGTATAATTATGTTTTAAGTATTTAATATTGAAAAACAATCGTGCGTATTGTGCAAAACTTAATCATGTGTTAAAGCCTTTATATTAAATTATTTAATTTATTAGTACTATAGACATTGTATATATGCGCGCGCGCAATGAAAAACCGTGCGGTATTATTTATCCAATTGTACTTTTTACAGCACAATTCCTTGATGGTTATTCTCACTGATACCAGTGAAGAGGAAGAAGTTCATATAAACGATTGGTTAGTAAGCCGAAATCTAGCACGATTGGCTGAAACGGTGCGTATGTGTTATTTTCTCTTTTTTTATAAAGATTGTAATGTATGCAATATTAGAAGTGGTGGACATAAAGTTGTCAAAAAATCAGATGCGGAAAACACACTTAATACAGATAAAACGCACAATGTAAAAAAGAGATCACAAACATCCGATAGACTATCCGTTAGAGAGAGCAAAAATAGAGAAAAAGAGAATGTCAAGGCTTCGCGTAACGTCCCGTTTAGCGGAGAAAAGTTATTGCTTAAATTGAAGAATTTTACCTCGTCAGATTCTAAATCGCAATCGAAAAAAACTAATTCGCAAACCAAACCATCGAAATTACTTGAAAAATTAGCTGCATTTTCAGAAAAGCAAAAAAAAACGACGAGTGTCACGTCTTCTTCTAATTCGAGCGTTTGCACACCAAAAACAAATGAGAGTTTTGCACGTGATGCGCGAGAAAGCGATGTAGAAACGGGAATAAATTCAAATTTGATTTCGAGATGTGAGACGAAAGATTTCGACGACGGGATGTTCGATAAGAAAAATGTGTTCGGGGAGTTTTCGAGTCTCTATGGTGGGCGCGGTCATAAAGTGCCTTGTGATTGGTCCGCAGACTTCAAGGACGATTATCCTCGAAGAATTGCGTGTACCTCAAAAAATCTTGTAACAATGCTTAAGCTTACGAATATGGAAGAGACTGAATCGGACTCACAGAGAAATGTCAAACCTATTAGACCATGCCCGTATTTTCAGCAGTTAGCTGAAAGAGAAACCGAAGGAAAATATATTTGGACACCCGAGATGAATGTCAAGAATAACAACACGTTTAACAACCTGTCTCAGATTATAGCAAGTCTGAAACAAAGAGTGGAAATACCTACTGACGAGTACATAGCTGTGACCGTGCCTGACAATGTACTGAAACTTATGCACGACAGCAATCAATCTCAAGATACATTAAATTCTACTACGAGTTCTGTTGAGATCAGTAGCGCATCGTCTTGTGACATCTTAAATTCCGCTGCGAAATCTGTTGAAATCAATGACGTATCCTCTTGTGACAAATTGACGGAAAAATGTCCCGTAAATGATGAAAGAAATGATGAGATATGCAAAACAAGATCCAGTCAGAAAATAGAAAAAGATGGAAATTCTAACGCAGATGAAACATTAGATTCATCTAAATGCGATTCAAACTGCTCTGAATTTGAAACAACCAATAAACCGGTCAATATGAAATACAAAAAGCTTCTGGATCATTTGATAGAGAATATGCAAAAAAATTCATCGGACTCCAATTTGACGACAAAATCTTCCAGTAGCGGACAGAGTCAGACGCGTTCACGCAATTGTAGTAGCAATAGCAGCATTAACAGCAATAATAGTAACAGCGATTATTACACAACAATCTCAACGCACAATGAAGATTACGAAATGCTCTATCAAAAGAACCGAGAGAAAATCTCTAATGAACTAAACACGTCATCGAGTAACTCCAATTTAGACAATGATTCCGAGATGATTAAGCTTTTGTCTTCCGATTCTTTCACTTCTTTCACCTCGTTTACTGGCGATAATTCCGATCAAGATCAGTCAAATCAGTTCTGCGAAGTAATATCCACCACTTTTTCCGATAATGATTCAAAACAGCATTCGACGAATTATGACGAGATTTTGGAAAACAATACTACTGTTTCTTCTATCGATGATTCAGAACAACAGTCAAGTCATTTCTCGGAAGGTGATTCTATTAATTCCAATATTGTTGATTCAGAATTGTGTCGAACAAATGATGTCTTGGAAAATAATACTACTGTTTCTTCTACTGTTTGCGAGTTAAAGCCTCAGCCAAACATAACAGGAACTTCGCTTTTCTTGAAGTTTCAACAATCGTTAAAAATTACGCAAAGTTTAGTGACAAAAAATGACTGTTCTGATTTAGATTCTGACGATCTGAGTGATTCGCATAACAGTAATAAGATGAATGACGTGAATAAGAAAAATGCCAAAAACGACAAAAGCTGCGACACGATTCACAATATGAGTGATGAGACAAATGTCAAAGATGGCAAAAACTGCGACGAAGGAAGTATTCAAAACGACGAAAGTGTCCAAAATATCAGAAATGACGAAAAACGCAATAATAAAAACGAACCGATGAATGAGTCACTCGTTGCGTACACACAGTCATCAAATAATCAAACATCCGATGAAATGTTACCTTTCAACGATTCAGAGTACGATTCAGAATACGAGATGTCCGACAGCAAATGGGACGTTTATATCCCAAACAAAGACTATTCTTCTTTTTTTTTTAATAATTACAGCTAAACTCAAAGTCAAAACCACCAAAAATATATAACGCGCATGTTTGTTACATTGAAATTTTGTTTAAAACGACGTTTATCGTAAAAAAAAAGGCGAAACTTTATATACACACACACGCACGCACGTACACACACACACACACACACACACAAACACACATATGTATCTACATAGAGTTGGGATTGTATTGGATATTAATCATTTTGTTGAATCATTAGGTTGTTTCCGTAAAGGATTTATCATTTCTGTGCGTTAATATTAGTATCGAACGGAAAAGATTATTCTTTTGATTGATTCTCTCTTGTGTCGTATATAATTGATTGTGAACACACTTTATTAGCTATATATCTATCTATCTATAGTAAATATACATTTTTTAATTTCTTTACATATGTTGATTAACTCTTTAAATCTTGATCTTATTTGAGAAAAATTTCAATCTTATGTCATGTATATCATATATGTGTCATGTATCATATCATATATCTCTAATGTCATGTATATCATATATGTGTACATTCTGTAATAAGTGAGACAAGTAATGTGTACAATAAAGAGATTTAACAGAGCACAAAAACTGTGTAAAATTATTACTCAACACATGTAGACACATACACAAGCACCATGATTTCCGCATTTGTGCTCGTTGTATTTAAATATTAATATGATAAAATATTTAACTTCTAACAGAATTTCTGATTCTCTACATTTTTTTTATTTTCAATAAATAATAAATTAAATATTAATTAAAAAAGTTTTCTTAAAAAGTTTAATCTCTTATAGTTTTATTACAACGATATTGAGAGACATAATATTTTACCTGACTTTTATATTGTTTGTTTTCGTTACTCAGGATACTGTCGACATGGCAAATTTAGTAAAGTATGCTCTAAACATTCACAATCGACTACCTATATATTGTTTTGCGGAGGACAATTTAATACCTGAACGACGCAGCCAAGGAACATCTACTGAAGATATACCAGAAATACGTTCAATTTCTTCTGAACAGGTTCCTCGCGATAGTCCGAAAAAGCAGAAAATAAAACCGCCTCCAGGTTTTAAGTCTCTCAGTGAGACCGAGTCCTGTTCATCGACATCAGAAAGTTCTTACAATGCTTTTGGAAATATATCAAATCCATTAAATTCAAACACGAAAATATCACCAATTACCATTTCGATCGATTCGAAGAGCGAGCTCAGATCCATCATTTTTTCGCTCTGGAACGAAAATGTTACGTTATATAATAGAATATTCGATGCGTTGCCCAATATAATATTGAAAGAAACAGCGGATAATGAGCCTATGTTAGAAAATCATATAACAATTCAGAAAAAGTTGAACACGATTCTGCACAGCTTTGTGACAGCATTACAATTAGACGATGATAAACTCAACGTCGATACGCCTAATACTTTGAACGGAGCGATATCAAACGATGATTGGATCAGTTTGGCATCTAAAAACACGCTCAACTCGAATAATGAAATTTTGAATCGGAAGGTGTTTGAAACTACAATTCCCGTTTCAATTCCAAATCCGTTTAATTCGAGCAATAGCGATGGAATTTCCACAAATTTACTTAAGACCAGTGAGCTTAGTTCACCTGTACAAAGACCTCTTTCACCTTTTTCTTCAATGTTTAAGAATTATATTCCAAACAGTTCGAACGTTAATCAGAAAACCGAAAATGTTCCTCTGACGATGTCTAGCGCTTTTAACGGTACCACGTCATCACCTTCTTACAACGTGAACAAGTCTGTATCTAAGGAGACAAATCCTTTTAGGATGTTTATGAATGGTGAATTACAGATGCAAGAAACGCAGAATGAAGTGACAAACACCGAATTGAATTCAAACTCGTCCGTGTCACATTGTACTGTTGAAAGTTCACAGAATCATTCTCCGATAATAAAAAATTTGAATATTCAAACGATGAATAGCACTCCTGCAGAACAGTTTTACATCAATAATCACGAAAAGTATTCACCAAAAATAGTCTATGAATCTAGTCCGGTTATGTACAATACTCAGACGAAACAAGATAAAAGTATCAATCAAAATAACAGTACTTTTGACAACGCTCAAAACACATTTAACGTAAAACAATGCGACAAGAACTTCTCGCTTGGTTACAATGTCGCTAATTCAAAATCGAATGAGTGTTATGTCACTCGACCATCGGTCAAGAACGTACAAACATCATCAGTAATAAACACCGAACCGAGATATCATCCGCATAACATTAACACAAACGAGCAACTTGCACAAATTAGAACGTACATGGAAAATCCGCAACAGTCGATTAACTGGAATGGTTTTTCTCCAAAACAATACAACGAAAATTTTACACTCAACACGCCTCAAGAGGAACAAACAACGAATGTGCCTCGAATGCCCAACGAATATCAGACGGACTCGATGTATAACATCAAAGAATTTGTATCTCGGAATGTATATCAAACGCCCGATCTGGATTATGTTAATCAAATTAATTATTTGAGAAAAAACTTGAGTGACATATGCTTGAATTCCTACAACAAAGTACCGTATAACGAGAAGCAAAACCTTGAAGAAAAACAGAATACGTGTAATGCTCCGGTTAACCACTGTTTCTTCTTCAAACCAATTGGTATGTATAATTTTGTATTAAATATTTATTTGATATTTAAAAGTTTCTTATCTTAATATATATGTATAGAATATAGCAATAAAGAATATATAAAAATTAAAAATAATAATTATACTAATATAATAGATATTTTTATTATAGTTGATAAATTTATTTATTTACATACTACATATATGTAAACATATATGTAGTACATTAATGAATAATAACTTAAAAAATAACATTTTCTTCTCATTTTTAATGTAGATCCAATGAAAGGTGCGTCATTAATTTTTCACATTGACGACAATGGTTGGATATTAGTATACGAATTTATAGATTCTTTCACAGACTTGACATATTCTTCTCTAATAACTGTAATAGAAGCGATGAATTTAAAAGAAGCATGTCAATTCAGAGACGTTCAGAGATCCGAATATCCAAGAGCATTTTTAGATCTGGATAGGTACGTTAAAAGTACTCGAATTATACACAGATGTTCATTAAGTTATTATTTATTGCAGAAATCAATAAATTACACGATAATATATTTAATTACACAATATACTTTACAATTTTTCCTTTAAAAATTACATTCTATCTAATGTGAATATATGTATTTTTAAAAATAATAGGTACCCTTTAAATGTTCCACGGGATACGGAGCATCACATTACCTCTATTCTTTTAATATCTTTTCACACCGCGTTATTATTGCTATATAAACTAAAAAAAATTTTGCCAGAAGAGATAGAAAACATTTACAAGAGACCGATATGTCCCAAAAACAATTCCATTCTCGACAAGATGTTTGTAAGTATTTAACATCATTCTAAAACTTACGCTAGATTTTTAATTGTGAACAAATAAAAGAATTTCATACATCTTTTCTGAAAAGCTCTTCTGAAAAAGCAACTCTGTCTTTTTTTATAAAAAATTTTAATTGCAAGATGCTTTGTACACTAGTGTAGAAAGCATCTTGCAATTAAAATTTGATTAATGCTTTTTTTTTAATTATTGCAGACACTGATGATTGACTACGTGAACTTCAAACAAGAGATAGAACAAAACAATATAGAAAAATATGTACCAATATACAGAAGAACGTAGGACAAGATGCTATTCTTATAGGAGAGAACAAGATTTGAAGCCTATAAAGAGCTGTAACATATTTTCAGTGTAGTTATGTATTTCTATTCATTAAATCAACGACACAAATCTGTGATTACTTAACAAAGATAGACATACCGATATGTATCATATATGAAAAAAGATATACTTTGTAAGAACCGTGCTTTTTTTATTTTGCTTGACAGTGATAAACAATACAATGTATGGATTATGTTAAGGTACTTTTATTTAGAATAACTTTGCGAAAGATATGATGGTTGTTACTTAGAATGTATGTAAATCGTGAGATACTTGCGCAAAATGTTTTTAATTCATTAGATTTTCTTATTTGTTGTACAACATATAAGATATAACACATAGAATTCCGTCACAGCTAACAGTTGTACGACATATAAGATAACATATAGTTATTAACACCTTAAAATCCAACACTTTTTTTTTTTGCAAACGCATTGTTTTTTGCAAAACAATGTGTACACCCCTTTTGGGCTGTACACATTGTTTCCACTAGTATGACAAATGTGATAGAAACAATGTGACCTGTGTATAAGAAATCGATGCAATTTATGACGTGTTATATAGACTTTTCAGTCGTTATTAGGTTTCAGCTTATTTCTTACACTCCGACTGACTAATCATATTTTTGTTCTCAACAATTACCTCTCCATTGCCTTAAATATAATCTAAACTATACATATGTATACATATCTATATATAAAGATATATTTTTGTAATAAGTTTGGAAAAAATCAACAAGAGAAAATCTGTATTAAGAAAAAAATTTATATATAAAATAAAAATTTATATGTAAGATACAAGTGATTCTTATCGTGAGTACCTGAAATACTCTGAATATTGGAATAGCTAGAAAAAATATTTTAAAAATATGTGTCGCGCGTACTTATCACACTAATAAAAAAGACACATACTACATCATATGTTACTTAATTAAAAATGTAAATTTTGTTATATATATATATTGAATTGTTGTATTTCGAGATTTAATTAAAGTCTATCATAAATGTGTGTAATATACATATTGGGGAGATTTAAGAATATTCAAATGAAAGACATTGAAGATTTTGAAAATAATGGTTTTATAAAGAACTGAGTTTTTGCAAACAGAAGTTATTTTCAAAAATCGGGAAATAATCTCGCGATATCTCGCTATCGTGTTTCGATTGTACATATTTTCAACATGGCGTCTAGCAGACTGTTGGAGCCGAAGCACAGCGAGTTTACGAGTTGACGACGTTCTGTCGGTCTTTCATACAGGTCTTTAACCAACCGATTGAATTTTCCATCTCCAGAAAATGGCCCAAGGAGAAAAAGAGCTAACGGGTTTGGCAAAACACTTCAATAGCCAAACTATGTACGGCCGAGCAAATGTGAGTGATTTAACCTCAAAGCTCAATTGACATTCGAACGAGATTTGTATCTTCTCTCACTATCTGTGAGAATAGATTTTTCAATTTTTCATTAATTTTCCAGGTAACGAAGGCCACATATATCGGATTAGGAGTGATCGCTCTGTACTTTGCATTGAGGAAGAAGAAGAAGACTAGTTCCTGAATCAAGATCGCAGTCATGTTATGTAATAACCAATATCGTTTGGCCGTATAATATTTTTCAATTTCTTCAAATAAATAGTTAAATGATTCTTTTATAAATTTATTTTGATCGTTACTTAGTACTTGGTCTATGTGTTGGTATTAGATGTTACTGTAGACAACTATCAAATAGTGTCATAATGAACAAGTGCGATCGGTGGAAAAGAAACAGTTTGACATCTGTTAATTTTCTGCTGAAATATAAAATGTTGTGAAAAAAAGAAATAGACTATTTAAAACAAATTCTATACCTAAATGTATATTTATATACAAGTTATACTACTAATATAGTAATAATTTAAGTATTAAGATATGTATACATACATATTTTTCTGCCAATATATTTTATCTACATTTTCTTTGCTTGTTTGGTTGAAATTTTAAAAAATATATATTCATTTTTATTTCAATAAAACGCATATGTGTCTTTTAAGAAAAAATCTGGATAGCATGTGTATACTTGTGCCAGTTGATAATATTTTAAATACAGACTTCTCTGATTTGTAAAACATACTCACAATGAGAAATAACTTTTATGTCACGTAAGTAAAAACAGGTGATTGAATAATTTATATCCATGTATATTGATTATTGAAATTTATTTTATATACAAACAAAATTTATTCAAAGCACATATTTGAAGTTCTGTAGAGAGAAGGTACATTTACATTGGTGACAATTATATATGATTTCAGCTGTGTTAAATTAAAGAGCTAGTTTATGGAATTGATTTGTACGATATGCTTTGGCAGCGATGGAACAGAGACATTGGCCAGAATAAAGACCTAATTCAGCAATTATATAAATATTATATTTGCATTTAAAAAACCGTTAGCACTCTTTGTGAAAAATTCACAATGTATAAATGTGAATGTTTTTTTTGATAGATTATAGTTTTATAAAGAGAGTAGTTTTGCTTTATTTACTTAATGAATACGTGTGTAAGAAAAAAAGAAAACATGAATTTTAGTAACTTCAACTTTGATATTTTATAAAAAAAAAAAAAAAAAAAAAAAAAAAAACATATTTTTATCAATTTTGTTTTATCGATAATCTTTTGTTGGAATAGAATATATATTATAAACATATATATTATAAAGATGTTTCAGAATAATCAGACTAATGAAAGATTTGTTTCCCTTATATTATTTGAATTAGTGCCTTTTTTCTCAGCCATTGACTACTCACCATACTCGATGAGATATCTCTAAGTTGTACATAAAAATAATATTGAAATAGCGAGTAGAATATATATGTGATGAATAATTGCAAGATAGTAGACTCTTATATAATACTTACATAATATATACATATGTGTCAGTGCTTATATTAAATATGCGAATACACACATATATAGTAAATGAGCTCGATAGAAATTTTATGACTAGAATGATGAATCTCATCTTTTTTTTGTCATCATATACCTACCTACGAGAGCGTTTTGTTTCCCTCTGTGCTTACACCTAATGTTTTTCATTTTTTCTTCAGCAAGAATATATCTATTTATCTATCTAGTTTCTTTTTCTATAACATAAGTATGTAATAATTTATTATATATATATGTATAAGTGTGTAATAATTTTGTCAAGATAATATCAGCAAAAATCACGCGAGTGTCATGACAAGGTCACACGCAATAGCGAGGCGAATCGTAGCTTTTTGTGTATATACACGAGCTTGTGTGAAAATGCTTTGCCATCACTGAGAAATGATAAAATATCTGTGAATCTAAATAACAGAGCCGCACATACACTGTGTTATCTTTCTGATAAACAATTGATCCCTCGACTATCAAACGTCGGAATTCACAGGACATTATCGTTCATTAATCACCCACGTGACTTTATTTGAACGTATAACGAACATCTAATGAATGTGTCTGTTTTCGGGGGAGTTTCGCTGAAAAAAACATTATCTGGAGAATAATTTTATAGGTATATTTTATAAGTATTTTTCAGTGATGACAGAAGCCATACAAATCGGACAGTTGAGAGAGAGAGAGTCTTATTTTTATATTATTAACTATCACGGAGAATTACAATATAGAAACGCTGAATTAGACAGTCTGCAGTGACATTATTATTGGTATATAATAATTTTCATACCGCATATAAAGAGCATTACACGAGCTCAAACAAATAATTTTTCACAGAAGAAGAGAAGTCGAATATATTCGAGTATACTCGTATAATTCAGTGTAATTTTTAAAATGTAAATCTAAAGTTTATACGCGGTCCTTATAGGTATACAATACGATCTAAAAGTTTTGAGTGACTTTTTATTTTCTTAAAATAATATATATCGACTTTTTATTTTCTTAAAATAATACATATCGTCGTATATTTGCTTACCCGTGTAATAAATGTAATGGTTTTTTGCAGTTCGATATTACATTATAATGTTTTTTATAATGAAATTTAGATTAACACTTACGTATTCTGTAATGTCTGACGACAGTGTCTACATCGTTTTTTTTTTTTTTTTTTTTTTTTTTTTTTTTTTTTTTTTTTTTTTTTTTTTTTTTTTTTTTTTTTGTTTCCGTGATTTTATGATCGAATAAGAGGAAATATGTACAGTGTATTTTACTCGTTGATCCTTGATCGCTCTCTTCGCACAAAGAAATTGATAGAAAAGTAAGAAGTTCAGAAAAATATCAAAAATTCAGTTTTTTTTTTCGTTTGATTTGTTGTATATTGTTTAGTATAAATAGCCGTCATAAATTTTCCGGTTTGGTTCAAACCGCGTTGTTGAAAAAGATCGATCGATTTTGACCAACAATTATTACAGAAAAGCGCTAATCCTCTCTCTTGAATTGGGATTAGGAAACACAAACGTCTCGAATACACAATTTTCGTGGAGCAACAATGCAAGCAACTGCGCGCATACGCAGAACACAAGATCTTCAAGAGAGCAAAACTACCCTCGAGGGAATGTCTGTTGACTTCTGTACTGTTTTTTTTTTTTTTTTTTTTTTTTTTTTTTTTTTTTTTTTTACATGACCGGACGGAAATGCCGGAAGTTCACGAAATCGCCTCACTAGTCCCGACTTAGCGAATTACTTCTCAACTCTCGTCTTTTTCGCGTATAACTTTGTTTCAGTGAAACCGAACCGACAAGTCGGACAAGTTTGTGCGATTAAAGAAAGAAGTGGAGAGAGACTCCTTTTTATCGAATTAAAACTCTGCGTGTTTTTTTGCGAAAATATAACGTAACATTGTTGCGCAATTTAAGTTTGATTAAATTTCACTTTTTGTCTCTCGTCGAACATCCCTTGTTCGTAACGCACTTACTATTCCGGTAAAATTAACAAATTTAAAATTAATTTTATGATCTAACGTGTATGTATATAATTTTTTTAAATTTTCTTCTATTGTGTTAACTAATATCCCACACAGAACAAAAACTCCATAGATATCGCTCATGGAGCTGTTGACGTCTAATGGAGTTTTATGTGAAATTGTTATCATTTTTTTTTTGCTTTGCAACAGAGTTCTGATTCGATTTTTTTTGAGATTCTTAATTGTATTTTGATGCACTTTTTGATGTCTTTTTACTATAACTAAGAAGTAATCTTTCTTACTTTAGTTTTTTTTCTTTTTAATACGTTACTTAGTTTTTGAGTGACAGTGAAAAAAAATGATTGTGCGGACAGCGGAAGCACCACCACGCGAGAGCGATCTGTACAGGCCGTCTCTTCTCTTCGATCGCGGTTCGAAATGCTGTAGCGACACGTAACGTCGATTTCTCTCCTCGATTGCTCGACCAGAACATCTTCGAGGAGGCAATAGTCGAGGAACTTCTGCAGAATTATTTGAAAAAGTCGCAAGAAACGCCGCTCTCCCGAACTCTCTCGCGCAGCAGGAAACGCAAAAGACTTATCCTTAACGAGTCTTTTTCTCGTCACGCTGTGATCCCACGGAGGGAGATAGCGACGTCTGAGCACACGATGGGAGAATTGGTCCGAGTTCTTCCCGAGGGAACAATAATATTGACTGTTCGCCGCAGCGGAGGATCTTGTTTTTTTTTTGTATCGTTTCATTTTGACCGCGCGCCCGAGACATCCGATCTTTTGGGGATCACAATTTATCGAAATTATCAAGGCGACTCTCGAAGAAAGATGGAAAACATTAAGATCGTATCAAATGAACGTATTACTTTTTTTGTTTTTTTGTTTTTTCAGTCTTTCTTTTTTGTGCGAATCTCTCGGATGGGATTCTCTCTCTCTCTCTCTCTCTCTCTCTCTCTCTCTCTCGGCGGAGGAGGAAGGTTTTTCCGACTGGGATACAAATAACGAGGAGACAAACAGTCATTGTGCTGCCTATTGTGACGCGGAATGGTCCGTCGTTTCATTTCTTCCGTATTTCCTCTTGCTCAATGACTTAGATGAGATTCTCTTAACAATAAATAATTCAGCGTTGAATAGCGCTGGCGCCTGTCAGTAGCATCGTTCCCTATCTATAAATTCTCTCGATACTCCCTCGATATTTTTCCCTGAAGTGAATTATTAATCACACATATATATCAAATCAAAAACCAGACTTTTTGTTTTATTTATTGTAAACATTGCTGTGTGAAACACCGTCGTTATTCTTCTCGTCGTTTCGACCAATCGAAAAATCTCGATCTCATCAATCGAAACAATCTGATTTTTCTTTTTTATATATATCCACTACCAGTGGACTATCGGCTTTTGGGTCCTTTTTTAATTTTTTTCTGAGTTTTTTATTTTGCAAGATAACAAATGTAAAAAAAAAAAAAAAAAAAACAATGACACACTTATTAAGTGTTGCGGTAATTGATTTTCTTGATTCCTCCGTCAGCGGCGAATCAGTATAGAAATTCTTGACATATGATGAAAACAGTTAGTTGACCCTTGACATTTATGTAAACGATTATTGCTGTTCACTACAGCGTGGAATCGCCGTTCTCTTTTCTGGCCCAGCTATTTCTCCGACCGTTCGACGTCCTCGACATCTGACTAGGACTCCTGGGCGGATAATAAACGCTCGTTCCGGGACTGCCGCTCTTCAAGCTTTGTCTGGTGCTGCCGTTGGACACGTGAATGTTGTTGTTGTAACTTATGGTGTTGGCGCGATGAAGATGACCGCGTCTGACCGAGTTTCTAAGCTCGATGTTCGTCATGTTGGTGACGATCGATTCGTCGTAATTCTGAAATTCCGGACTGTCACGGCCCGGTCCGAACAGCTTTGACGAGCAGAACAGCTTGAGGAATATCTTCTTGAACTTCCGGCCGAAGATCACGTAAATGATGAAATTGATGCTGCTGTTAATGGTCACGAGGAGATTGCCTGTCTGCACCATCCAATTTGGCGGATCTTCGATGAAGTTCTCGTAGATGTTCGAGACCAGCGGCAGAACGTTGCAGATCAGAAACACGACCACCACGCACAGCAGCATCGTCGCCAGACCGATTTCGCGACGCTGATGACGCGACAGCTCCTGGAGGTCCCTGTTCGCCTTTCTGACCTAAAAAATCAGCATAAACGCAAAAATTTGCGTTGTGAAAGACGTAGGTGAAAGAGTTTGTTGAAAAAGCGATTTTTTTATTTGGAAAAAACTACAGTCAAAAGCAAGAAACATTTTTACTTCAATAAAGCGGTGTCGCTTCTTTATTTATTAAAACAAGGATAAATATGTATTATGGCATTTCTCAGTACGAGATTATATCGTACTGAGATAATTACATTGCGAGAAATGATAAATATTTTTTTCGTGACCAAAGATCAAATAATTGTTTTACATTTTAGAAATAGATTATATATCACGATATTTTTGATTATCTAATTGTACGAATTGCTAAGTGTGTTGAGAGATTATTGCGTGTTAAACATTTCGTAGCGCTCTGCAAAACAGAGTTTAATTAACCAGAAAATTACTCCCAGCGAGAAATATAAGTTTGTAGAAGAAAGAAATACGGATATTAACTTTCTTTGCTCCTTGACGCGTCGCAACAGCTTAAAATCAAAGCATAAAGTTTCTCATTACAGCTTTTATATTTTTTTCTGTTTGTTCCCGATCTGCAAGAAAAACGTAATTTGACGCGTCAAAATTAATCTCTTGTTAAAAAGGAAATTTCTAAATTTAGAGAAGAAAATAAATGAAAAAGATGTTTAGCCCCTCCCGCAGCTCTCGAGAGTTATTTAATAAAATGTAAAAAATATCTTAAGATGGAATGTAACGTATAGCAACTGAAGATAAAATTGTAAAAATTAGTTTGTTTTTTTTTTTTTTAGTACAAATTAACTTTAGTTTTATTTCTAAGGAATAAACACAGTTTAGGTTAGTTCAATACCATATAAAGTACTATAAAAAATAACGTTTCCTGCGTTTTATTCCACTTTAACAATTTTATCGTGTTTAATACACTTTAAAATAAGACTCTCTAAGGAAAATCATTTATTTTATATATTTAACGAGCGTCAATGATGATATTCTTTTAACGAGCGAGCTGCGGTGTATTTATTTATCTCGAGGGACTAATAATACAGAATTATCGTATAAAATACATATATATATATATAAGATTTACGAGACATTCTGAGATAACCAGTTTTCTCAAGTTTAATTCTTGACTGTCGGTCACGCGCGCGATGTAGATACAGTGACAAGTACAAACGACCATGACAACTCTCGAATAAGAGCGCGAAAAAAAAAAAAAAAAAAGAGAAAATCAATCTTTGAGAGCTTTTGAAACAGCTCCGCGCGGCTAATTACAGAGAGTCACCTAACCTAACGGAGAGTTAATGAGCGAGCTCCCCGTTTTGTCAAGACGAGACGAAATAATCGTTTATTGCGACTACGTAAAACGAAGAATCGGAAAGATGAGATAAAGAGAAAGAAACACAATCCTGCTCCATGAAAATAGCAATTTATTAATTAAATACATTTGCATTAAATACACCGATGCTTTTCAACAACATCTCAGGATTTGTCAATAAAAAACTGAAGAACAAAAATAATTAGCGCGGATATATTTATAATGAGTGAGAAATTGATTAATTATATAAAAAAATTAATTAAATTAAAATTAAATAAACAAAAATAAACAAGTTTTTTTAACTTATATTATTAGTATCTTAATTATCTTAGAATATATCTCTCTCTCCTTCTTTCTCTTTTTCTTTAAATGAACAAACTTTTGAAAACAAAAGAAAATCGAGAGAAAAGAAAGAAGTCGCGCGTAAGGAAAGAGGTTCTTGACGTATTAAAATTATAGCTCCCCGTGGCCACGTAAAAACTGATAATAGCTCCCGGGACATATTGGAGCTCGTGTTCACATTATAGCGAATCGCGTATTATTTCGGTACAAAGTTGTGAGATACACATCGTGCTTGCAGTGGTCCCAGGCGTGACGTAGCTTTAACTGTGTCTGACCTGTTTTTTTTTTTTTTTTTTTTTTTTTTTTTTTTTGACAAAGTCTCTGCGAGAAATCGAATTCTTTGTTTGCGAGAAATCACGTTGTGCAGATCAAGGCTTCGTGCAAACTTACCGCGAAGTTCTCAATGCGAAAACATCTCGCTCTCGGAGAGAACGTTTTATCTGGCAAAAATCAGATAAATTAGTTACGAAAATATATTGAAATTATCTGATCGCAATATTTGATTTTATTTATATAACGTTTAGTTAGAATTTATTTCCGAAATAACAAAGAGA
The DNA here is from genome assembly GCA_014825475.1 of Pseudomyrmex flavicornis. Taxonomy (NCBI): domain Eukaryota; kingdom Metazoa; phylum Arthropoda; class Insecta; order Hymenoptera; family Formicidae; genus Pseudomyrmex; species Pseudomyrmex flavicornis. The sequence continues at coordinate 19,822 of QVNW01001820.1, forward strand.
AAAAGAAGTATTAATTGAGTTAAATTAATCTGTACTCAAAGTTTAACAAATTAGATTGGTTTCTTTTTTTTTCCGTGGCACTTAAAATAGCTTGCGGTAAATTAATAATCAACAATATTGTCAAATCAATATTATTGTGTAGATAATATATTTGTACGAGATCTATATATAGTCATATCGTATTCATGTGCTTTGATATGAATATATGTATATAGTATATATATATATATATATATATATGTCTTTCCCGTTTTCTCGCTATAAAAGCTACCGATATATCTTCCTCGTGATTGCTGCAGTATTACTCTACACCGGGATCTTTGGTGCAATAATATTTGATCCTCCGCGTGTGTATGCGGAGAACGCGGGATATGCCAAGAAGGGATGTTCGATCGGCGTATGAAATTCAGGATTTCTGCGCTTTACACCCGTCATATATTTCTCGCTTGCATTTTACTTCGACCCGGCTGTTTTGCGGGGTTCGAAACTCTCTCTCTCTCTCTCTGTCTCTCTCTCTTTTTCTCTCTCTCTCTTTCCCTCGCCCACGCCGGCCGCGCCGTTCGGAAATGCGTAAGACAGCGCCAAATAAATGCCAGACAAGCTGCGATATTTTACTACCGACCAAATAAAACGGAACGGTAAAAGAAGAATTTCGCGAGAACGATTAATCTTGGAGACCTCGTTTATTATCAATAATTTCTCTGTGAATGCAAAATACAATAGCATGACTCATCTTGAGATAATTACGAAGTACATAAAAAAACAGTTGCCTATATACAACTTATGTAGGTCTATATATACATATGTATATAAGTTCGGCTTTAATGGTTGTTCGAGAGCAACATGTGTACTTGCGCGTCACAATCTAAATACATACGTATGCAACAAGAAACTTCGTGAACTTCCTGAATTATGATTTATGAAACAACGGGGAGTACAAAATGCGCCTATGATAAAAGTTCAATATATTAAATCAAGTTTCGATATATTAAATAAAGTTAAAAAAAACACTGTTTGAATAGCCTGCCTGAAAAGCGTTGTATAAAATAATTGAATTGTTCCGGAAATAATCAACAAGTCGATAGCAACGTGCAGAACAATAAACGAAATCGATGCGAAGTAATTCTACGTACAATAGAGATGTCGAATATATATATATAGGTATTCGCTTAATATTGTTTTATTAACACACTCCACGATTTTATTAATATTCAATTGATTTGAATAATAGATGACTTAAGTGAATCCAACAAATAAAACAACAAGTAACTCTCGGCCTAAATATGAGTCAATTCTTTTGCGAGTTTTGTTTGCAATAAATGTTTTATATATAAAAAATGATGAAAAGCGGAACGTTTCGATTATAATTTTAATTCTTCGTCAGCTGTGATGAGCGTGTGTGGAACAGTTACGCAAATATCAATCTTTATGTTACATATTCTGTTTAAAAATATACGCCAACAAGTAAAAAGAAATAAAACAAAATTACGAATGTTCCAATAATAATTCACATCGCAAAATGCGCAATATGATAAATCGAAATGTTCGCGTCTGTTATCAGTTGAAAATTAACGGTCAGTTTCACTTTGATTCATGTTTGCCCGAGAGAAGAGTAACTTATTAATTAATTAGTTAAAATTTACCAAGTAATTTATTAAAATTTATTAAAATTGTTTTCTCACTCTGGAGCGAGTTATTTCTTGCTGAAAATATTGAGAAATAAGAGAGAGGCAGAAAAACGCTGAGCACAGGAAAATTCTCAGATGTTTGTAAATTAATTTCAAAAGTTCTTGAAGATGGGAGAGAAGAATTTCTGCGTCATGAATTTCTCCTAGTTTATCTCGTCTCTAGTTCTTGCTTCTGCTACCGCGGCGGCATTCTCCTGATTTTGCCGCCGTTTCCGTAGCTTCCGTTAGCGTGGGAGAGCCCGTGTTACGTGCTTGTCTGCTAAAACAATTACGGCGACAAAGTGGCGGAGCTAATTATTGTTAAGACTTCGCGCCGCTTCGGCGAATTATTATGCGCGTCGCGTGTCGCCGAATTGCCACGCGTTACTTTCGGATTATCACATTCAGATTATCACTTGGTACACCCGTCGCGCAAATTATTAATAGAATTATTATCAGAGAGATTCTCTCTATCTCACACACCGGAACAAAACGGAAACAAGATAAATCACACATCCACTCGCGAGTTGTGTAAATAAAAGCGGAACGTACCTATACACGTTTGAACGTAAATGTTCGTTCTGCAGCATTCTCTAGAAGTGTTTGAGTCGCACATTCTTTGCATTGCCGTCTTCGTAGTAAAGACAACAATGGGAATTGATTTTGTATAGAAAATTATGACTGCGTGAAAAATAGAAAATCACAGCGTGATGACGTGACGGGTTCTTTTTTTTTTTTTTATTTTATTTTATTAACGACAGCAAAGGATAAATTTTGAGTGTGTAAAAAGTGTACGGACGGTTCGAAATTTGTCTCTTGACGAGTAAAACGAAGTCGTACTTCACTTGCGAGAATTCTCTCGCAAGAATTAGAACTATCAACCAATTTCTCAACTTCACTGAGAAGCGAGAGTCCCGATTAAGCGACTTGTCTTTATTCGCCGCATGAATATTCTCATCGAATTTGCGCGCTTGCGCAAGTTCCTAACACCTAACCTCCGCTCCCGCGTTAAAACTGTCGCAAAAGTTGCCGAAGAGAACGTGTCGAGACGTCGCGCCGAAAATCATACTTTGATCCCCCGAAATTAAAGCTGGAATACGTCGAATCTAAAGTTTTGCGATAAGCCAAATCCCGAAGGAAATTGTTGTCTCTCGCGACAAACGTGATTTTGCAATTTCGAAGTCTCAAGGGTGGTCGTGCGGATCCAATCCAAACTACCCTGCGGTTAAGTCTTATCACACAACGCCATTACGTTTACGCGTTCTGCTTTTATTTGAATGTCGGTAACACTTCTTGGAAAGTAAATAATCCTCTTTCTTTCTCGTGGAATTAATGAAGAAACAATGACGATTCTTCTTCGTGTTATTAATTTTACATCGACGTTTTTACTTACACTGAGAAAAAAATATTAACTCAACGCGTTTAGTTGAGTTTCAGTTTGTTATCTGAAATACTTGTTTTTTTTTTTTTTTTTCATTCAAGCATATGGCAAAAAAGATAACAAATTCATATAAGTTGAATTAATAATATGACATATTTTTAATTCACTAAACCATGAATTGTTCTGTCGAACACAAGTTATAATTTCAAATAAAAAATACTGTTAAAAAAACAAAATGAAATAGGCAAGTCTCATTTATACTTCAATTGAACATAATCTGAATTTCTTTGTACTAACTATTTCGTCTGATCAAACTTCTTGTTTTTATAAGCAGATATACTTGTTTTTTTTTTTTTTTCATTCAAGCATATGGCAAAAAAGATAACAAATTCATATAAGTTGAATTAATAATATTGAGGGTTAATAATATTCTGTTGTACATTCAAAGTTATCTGTATTTAAGCAACTTATATAGTTTTGTTAGAACAACTAAAAATTGTCTTTTGGTATAAATTAATTATCATATCTATTTAAATGTGATATCTTCTTTTATATTAATCAATTATTTCATTGATAGCCCATTGACCGCCGCATATAGTCGAATCAAATACGATTTTGTTACTTCAACAAATTTTTTTTCTCAGTGCACTATTAATATTCTTCTCCTTCGCGTTAAAACTTTGTGGCGTGCTAAATTTTTATAATTCGTATTAAATCAATTGTTACCGGGTTTTTTTTTTTTTTTTTTAATTGTTTTGCAAATCTTTTCCGTCGAATTCGTGAAAAATAAGAGAAAGATAAGATATATCGTGCGCGATAATAGCTTTTGTATCATTATCTGCAAAACAGTTTTTTGGATATGCGCATTAGTTTGCAATATCTCGCTGGAAACCGACTCTTCTATTGGAAATGTCTCACGTATCACGCCCGAGAAGAAAAAGGGTGGATAATATTGCAATTGCAGTTGTGCGGTTCGCACAAGTGAGTAGGTACGTGCGGTGGTAGACATTTCGCCGTTCTCGCATACGTGCTCGCCTATTCTATAAAAGCTTGCACGCTCTCCAAATGTGTCACACATGCGAGAGAGAACGCTTATGCACTTTGAATAATTTTATCGGTTTACGTCGCGCCGGTTTATTCTGTGTTTTTTATACGTGCCGTTTCTCCGTTTTACGCGGCCGAACGTCGCGATCCGCTACTTCCCCGTTTTCTCGTCGAGATTATCTTATTATTTTCCGCGCGAATTCGAAAAAAAGTATTTTTAATAAAACCGAACGTGTAGCTGAAAAATGTTATTTCTATATCAGAGAGAAGCTCGCTGCCACCACACCTTCCAATATCTCGCGTTTAATCCAGCCTCTCGTTCTCTCTGTTCCATTTCGGATTGTCAATGTTTCTTGCGCTGTTATATTATTTTCGATACAGAATTTATCGATTATACAAACGGTGACATTCGCTTTTGCGAAAATGAACTATTTTTCTCTTTGAATTATCTTTGAACGTCAACGTCGTTTAAAAATAAATTCGTATATAAATTATGTGAAGGCTTCACATAATTTAATAATTCAAGAAATAAATTAATGTAAAAAGAAAATATACAAGACAATTTAAACCACGTATGGAACAAGATAATTTTATTTTTTTACGTGATGTATTATATGTCATGATAAAAAAAAAATAAAAAAAAATAAAATATAAAATATTGTATTTTATCGCTGTGCAAGCGATAAAATTTTAGCTAGATAAAAGCTTTCGGAAGCTTTTGGACGATAGTACTTACCCGTCGGTAAATGGCCACGTTAAAAATCAGTAGCGCGGCGAACGGCAACATGTAGTAAAAGAAGAAGTACAGCCAGTGTATGTAAATGGTGATGTAATGCTCGTTGCTTCTTAACGTGGTCGGCTGAACGCAGTATATCGTGATGTTGTACTTCCAGTGAGTTTCGGGGTATTTTTCAATTTCCCAAAATCTATAAATCAAATTTTTTTAATTCTTTATTTTTTTCAATTTTTCACACAGACATGTGTAATTATATCTTCTTATCTTTATTACGTCTTTGTCGTAAATATATTACTTCGAGAGCACGAAGTGTGTGAACAAATTTACAAGTTAACAAGTAAGTTTTACTAGAATTTGTGTTCTCTCTCTCTCTCTCTCTCTCTCTCTCTCTCTCTAGATCGAATATTATTGAATGAAGAAAGACGTCGATTACTCACTTGATCAGATTGTAAAGAAAAGCGAAGATTACTATAACCAACACCGCCACTTGCGCCCGTCCGTAAGTGCAGAAAGATCTTGCTTTTAGGGGATGGCAGACCGCGATGTACCTTTCCAACGACACCGTCACCGTCAGGTACACCGTAACGAATTGCGCTATGCAGGACAATGGGTACAGATACCCGATGATTTTCGGGTAGACAAAGAACTTGTAGTTGAACAGTAAACCCGTGTACGTGTAGATGGCCGGCAACCCGTAGATCAATACCTGCAAAGCATGTACGTACCACCGGTATGTATTACAAGCTAGTTGTCGCACAAGACAGCTTTATAATATACGATAAGGGAGCTTCTTACATAAGGACTTCATTACGGATTTTCTTTTGTGAATTTGATTGCTTTTAATTTTTACTCAATGATAATTAAAATATATTAAAATAATCACATAAAAAATATAGTGAAATAATTGTTACAACATCACGATAATAAATATATTAAATACAGGAAAAATATAAAAATCAAAAATAAAGTGAAATATTTCTCGATCTCTCGATTCCTGATGAAACAAACTCCGGTTTTTAATTATTTTGCAACCAGTTGTACAAGTTTCAACAAACTTTCAAACCGTTTTAATTAGTTTTTTGCATTTTTTGCGGAAAATTTTCTTTTTAAAACGCTGCTTCTTTTCTCATTTGCAACGATCTTCTCGATTGTAAATATTCTCGGTTGTTGTTATGTACAAAATAAACGGTTGTTTATGGCTCGCAGCGCCTTTATGATCGCGACGTTTGATCGACGAATGCGCAAATAGTTTGTTAGCAAAGAGTAGGCACGGTACGAGGGAGTTTCTCTCTGGATAATTAATTAATAACCGGCGGTTGTGGTTTACATAAACCGGCGTCGAGAGGATATAGGCAGGATCTTGCGTACGAGCTTTTCGCTTCACCGCCACTTTTACCCGGAAGCTACTTGATTATTCGAACTACGTCAATCTTGCTAATCCTGGCTTTATCCGCGAGAAAGGCAGCGTGACGTTGCGCACGCAGTGCCGCATTATTTACATTACCCTGATTATATATTATCTTGACAAACAACGTGTTTTTGACGACATTACTTCTTCCTGACGACGTTTCTTCCTTCCCCCGCGTCGTCGCCGCGCGCGAGTCGCTGAACATTCTCCAACGAGGATGAATCGAAAAGACATAAATCTCGTCTCGGCGCATCGATCAAATAGGTTTTTATTTTTCGCAAAAACACTTTCACTTTGACATTATTTCGCAAATATAGAAGAAGAATTTAGTTCTTTAGAGAGAGAAAAAAAGGGAAACGAAAAAGTAAAAGCGAGATGAATGTTTATTAACGCACTTGATAAAAAGGTGGGCTCATTTTTTTTTTTTTTTGATAAAATATTAGAGTTTACATTATTATTTATTTACACGAAGTTTATTGTTTTGCGTTTATTAATTAGCGTGTTTTTTACTGTGTTCTCTCGGCGCGTGTGTTTCGCGGGATTATGTAAAATCTAGATCGTACGTAAACGTGAGCACATTTGACACGTAGAATTATGAAAATAGAGATACAAAGAGAGATATGATATATACAATATATATATATATATA
>QVNW01001821.1:0-14784 GCA_014825475.1 Pseudomyrmex flavicornis
ACATCTTAATTTGCTCGATATTGGACCTTATTATTGTACTTTATTATTGTTATATACATTCCGAGCGTTATTTATTTAATTTTCTTTATTCTTATATTATTATTATTGTAGTCCACTCTTCTGTTGTTTTGTTGTTGTTGTTGACGCTCTCGTTCTTCTCGCTCTTGGCGCGCTCGTTCTTCTCGCTCTCGGCGCTCTCGCTCTCGGCGCTCTCGCTCTCGGCGCTCTCGCTCTCGGCGCCCTTGTTCTTCTCTTTCGTTTTGTATCATTGTGCTACAAACAAAAGAGAGTACAATTTAAAATTCAATCCTCCTCTCTTTAAATTTATAACTGAGTTTTATTTATACACACAATTAATTCTTCTACTTATTTAGCTTCGCGAAACTAAACACTATGCTTCAATGTTGATTAAAAATTGCTGTTTGCCACCCGCTTTCTTTGAGTGATGTAAGAAGACAACTTTACCAGAGTGATGTAAAAATAATCTGTTCACTTTGCACGCCGCACTATATCACTTGCTGTTTTTTTGCTATAAATCGTATATCTTTGTTTAGATCTTACACAAGTTATTAAAATATTCTTAAAATCAGTTTCTATTTTTTCTTACACACAACAGATAAAAATAAACTATCTTATGTATATATATCTATACATATAAATGAATATAAGGTCTTACGAGCCGTTCGCAGGATGTTGCGCGGAAATATACAAATATATATATATATATATATGTATAATATATAGTTATAAAAATAGAAGAGAACACAGCTTAAATGCTTGCTTTTCGCAAAGAAAGTGCTGTTCGAACAAGTGCTGTTCATAAACTGATATGTTATATGTAATGTCTTCTATATGTAAGCTTTCTGTGACTGTTTTATTGTGACTGGGATGGTAGAAATGGTGGTGGTACTTGTTAATAAGAATGTTCTTTTTAAAGATAAAAAATAAAAGAAAGATAAAATCATAAAAATAAAAGTTACCGGTTTTTGTTTTTTTGAAAAAAATGTTATATAGATGCCGCTAATGGATACGTTATCATTTTTTTTTTCAAAATCTTGTATATACGACACTTCAATACTCAAAGATTAACTATTTCTTTCCAGTTCTATTTTAGAAATGATAATCGGTCTAAAGCTATTATTTGTATTTTTAGAGGTTAATCACCTAAAAGAAAGAAGATACATCTTGAGGTTAATCACTTAAAAGAAAGAAGATACATAAAATACATCGAAAAGATAAAGATAAGTAATGTTTAGACCGATTATCATTTTTAACCGTGTAACATAAAAGTAAAAGATAAAAATAATCTATAGCATATAAAGTACCTAGTCTTTAACAAATCAAATTAGTAAAACTTTAAAAAAATTTAGATTTAAAAATTTAGATATCGATATATTAAGTTAGTATGTTGGTGAAAAATCAGATACGTACATCAATTACAACAATACGATATCGGAAATATCATTTGTACCGCCATTTAGCTTATACGAAAAGACGTGTACAAGCAAGCGAATAGTTTCAACGTTTGTCGAAATTTCATGTGCTCGGATGTGTCGCGTCATATACTTACGTGTTTTCGTAGCAGCGGAAGCTGATATTCGACGACCCGACGCAGGCGACGACGCCGGCGTCGTTTCGGTCGTTCCTTTTCTCCCTCAATGACTCTGGGGATTTAAATTTTATGAAGGTGCACAAGAGTACTTTCCTTTAGTTTGACCCGCGTACTTCGAAGATAACTAGTGAAAGAATACAAAAAAAAAAAAGAGAAGAGATTTTTTACTATAAAAGTTCAGCTTATTAATTCTGCACACTAATTCTCTCCGATATTCCAATGGGGATGTTATTAAAACTTAAAATAATAAATTTCTCTTCTTCTTTCGTGTTACGGAATCTTCGCTCGAAATAATTTGCTTTATTTTGTTGGAGATTTTACGCGCAATTTTCCTTACACAAATGAACAATGTCGCGACGATGGAAGTGATATATTTAAGAGTAGTCGTTAAAATGTTTATTAAAGAATTCTGTAATTTTCTTATTTTATCAGTGTGGCTGATGATGATCGAGATAAAAAAGGATCGGAACGTTCTACATACCAATTAATCGCTGTATTTAATTAACTGCCTCGAACCGCAGTCCAAAGGCTGGAAGATCGAAGTCTTTAATTTTAATTTTATATTATATTTCGGCCGTTTTTCAAATTAAAATATTTATTGTTTAGTTTAGATCTCTCGCGAGAGATTTCTTGCGAGAGAATTAATCAGCGTCCCGTCTGATAACAATAACGTTTGTCGAAGACACAGCTCTATGAAACCGACCGACCGTTTCTTTGATATTTGTTAGTATGTCACGCGTAATATCCGGCAGACGGCCGATGATGGATTTGACGCTCTCGCAGATTGCCGTATCGCGCCGGACAATGTCCGTGTATTTTTTATATGACGAAAAAACATTGCAATGCGCCGCGTCTCGTCGGCCGATACGGTAAAATTGCACGCGTTGTTGGCAGCTGTCGCCATCGGCCAGCCAACCCGCCGTCCTGATGTTTTTGACGCGACGATTTGGCTGATTCGTCCCGGGATGATAGTCCCGCCGATTGATTATCGATTCGTGAGCATCAATTCGTACGAGAATATTTGGCACGTTTATCCGTCTAAGTTGAAAATCCGAAGCGCCCGTGCTTGTTAGAGCACGCGCGCGTTTCAGTTGTCGACAGTGATTTCTCGATGCACTGACGTTTAAACAGTTCATCGTTATGGGGAGAAGGAAATCATCATAAATCCCGCAAAAAAGCAGCAGCTGTGAATTATTGAAACTAAAAATTATCGAAATAGGAGAGAGAGAGGGAGAGGGAAGAGAGCATCGATGTTTGTTGCAGGTTTCTCGGAAACGTCAAAGTACGTTCGCGCGCGCGCGCGCGAAAATTGTCAAAGAAAGTTGAACGATAAATCAGAAACACTCGTGCAGCGCTCCCGTTAATAGCTCTGCTACGGGGAGGAGGTGCAAGTCTTGCCAGCTGCCGATCACGTTTCGGGAAACGTTGAAGCACGATCGCAAGTTCCGCAAGTTGGAGGGATATTTCCGCGTCCCGAGAAGAGCGGCTCGACGAAATAATGAAGATCCTTATTGCGAAAACGCGCCACGTCTCTTGCATGAATATCTTCTCTCCGTCATTAAAAAGGCTTACGTACCTTCGGCTTAAGAGGGGACGAGCTAACAAGACTGGAACTTTGCAAACGGAACTTCTGTACCCTTCCCTTCCGCGTAATACGTTTTACGTTTCGGAGTATAAAACTCTCTCTCTCTCTCTCTCTTTGTTAAGCCGAGTTCAAAACTTGTCGAGACGGAGAATGGTACACGTGATCGGGGTGTACGACGGACGGACACGTTTCGAAAGCTTGGCAGACTCGGCGCATATTTGCGCAACCTTGTTGGTAAATTAACCTTTCTGCGAGTCTCTGCGGTCTCCCTCTCTCTCTCTCTCTCTCTCTCTCTCTCTCTCTCTCTCTCTCTCTTTCTCTATCGCGCGCGGGCGTCATGTGTCTCATCTTGTTAACTTCGTGTCGCTCGTGAGTTTCCTTCGCGAGAGAAAAATTGCGAAACATTAGACCCTGTCGAAGCTGTAGTTCACGTTTAGGAAGAATGTTTTTCTTTTTTATTAAATTATTTCAAGAGAGAAGTGAATTCACGTCTTTTGTGTATCGAATTACATATCTTATACTTACACAATTATATATACTGGATATTTAACCCTTTCCCGAATAGAAGTTAATTCGGCAAAACGCGGGACAAAAAGTGAAAAATGAGGTTTTTTGCAAAACGAGCTTAAATGACATTCTTTTGTTTTTTTTTTCCATGTTTAGCCCATAATCGGTACCACGAGTTTGACTCGTTATACGGAAAAGGATTAAAAAATGAGCGTACAATGTTTCGCGAAGGTGAGAAACTTAAACAAAATTCTCCACAAGTACATACATCGGTTTTCTCAGCCGTTACCGAAATATATTCGTGCGGGCAGCCAATCGCGCGGCCTGCAGTGCACGCGGTCGATCACGGGACCTGTAAACGGCGTGAGCGGCATGCCACGATATATATTCGCGAACTAATTCAACGTTGTTCTCGCCGTAAATCGCGTGACTCCCGTCCACCGAGCGACTTCTTGGATCAGTGTATAATAGGTATGTTGCTCACGTACGCGTCGAATGCACAACACGGGTCGTCGTCTATCGGAGACGCGGGAAACAGAGGCGAGAGAGAAGACGGGGCACAGGCGGCGTAATAATTGACGCCATGTCGAACACCGAACACCCGAAGCGTACAATCGATCGCGAAGACTTTCCTTTTTTTTCTCTTTCTCTCGTCGCGCGACAACGCGCAGTGCGACAATGCGCGATTTTTATTTATTGTTTTCTTTCTGACGCAGTGACAGAAAATTTCAGCACCTAATCTCGGCTTGACGTGCGCAGCTGCGTGTGTATATAAAATGCGTGCAAAATTATTATTTTTTTTTTTAATCAGTGCGTCTGTAAATTATCATTTGTTAAATCAATGATCGGAATTAGAAAATATTTAATGTATATCTGAAGGTGGAAAAGTGATGATATACGCTCATGATATTTGCAATTTCGAACCGCGGTCGAAGTTAAATCAGATTGGATAAAGTTAAACTTTCATTTGGATTTTTGCATTTTGTTCTCTCAACGCGTATCGACTACCTGTTTTGTGATGTATATTGTAATTATTCCGTTCCGCGGAATATTGTTTTCAACTTTTTATCTTGTTAGATCGACTATAACGATGTTATACTTTTGCAATCCTCCCTTCATGTGCAAAATATTATACTTGCAAAATAAGTTCACAATTGAATTAGCATTAAAACATGTAATTATTTGAAGATTATATTATACTTTAAATTATTTAAAAGCAAAAATAGACATTTGATGTAAAATCGGTTTTTTGCGCTGTCGACGCGCAAAATTAATTGAAATTCAGAGGTTGAACGAGAAGGCGACGCGAAGAATTACGAACGTCGCGCGTTTTGTATCCCGATCGAGAAAACCTTCACGTCTCGTCGGCGGCGAAAATCCGGACGCGCATTGCGGATAATGTCCGGTTCGCTCGGTCAAAGTCGACGTTTCAGCTTGGCTTATCCGCCAGTCCTTCCGTTCGCTCACGCACACACAGGGACAATCGACTGCGCCCGGGAAGGAACAAGAATTTCGATTTCGCGGCGGTGAGCCGCGGCTGAGCATGCGAATTCGTGAACGTCGTGCCAGAAAACCTCATCGTTGCTGCAGCGCAGCGGGTAGGAAAGCTCGCACAGCAGGGGGATGCGGAGAGGAGAATGCAGTGCAGTAGGACATGAATTCGAAGAATGAGAGAGTGGCGGGTGGGAAAGAGAGAGAGAGAAGAAGGTGGGCGAAGGAGGATGCGGAGAGATGAAGTGGAGTATGTGCAAGGGGGCGGAAGTGTCCTACGATAGCCACATTTAGAGGGTTGTGAAAACCGAGTAAAAGAGCGGCGAGGGGCGATGGGTGGACGGACGGTAGGTGCATGTCGACCGTACCCACGGAATATCCGCACTATCCTGCGGAAAATCAGTCCGCGCGCGCACCGTAGGGAAGGTGAGGGTGGGCAGACGATAGTGTGGGTGATCAGTGAAGCGGAAGGCTGATCACGTAGACGGAATTCCGTGGCGCTCCCTTACCACGCGTCGAACTGAATTAAACCAATCTCGCAAGGAGTGTGGTGGGAGAGTGGATGGCGCCGCGCGCGGATTTAAATAATTGAAATAAACTATGAGCTCGCCGACTCGGCACGCCGCAACCCTCTGGGAAAAGGGTGCGCAACGGCTTCCCCGTTCCCTTCCTTGCATTTTCGATTTCCGGCTCAAACGATTGGTCGTCTCACTCGCTATCACGAAGTCGAAACTCCTCGTAATCGCGTCAGAATCGATTCCCCATCGTCAACTTCGCTTGTTTTCATGCTTTGTAATTCAATAGAGGGTGGCTTACGTTCGATGTACAATGCTCTCGACGTACACGAGAGAAACACGAAAAGGAACGTAAGGAAATAATCCGGAAAAAGTGGCGTATCATAGATTTTTGAAATAACTTTCCAGACACAAAAATAATTTTTCTCTTCACACAATCATTTTTATTATATAAAAGAAGAAATGACATACAAAAATTATGTTCAGATCGATTTCCTCCCTTTGTACGCGTCACCTACGTTAAATTTCATTGAAAGTTAAAGCTCGCGGTTCGTTAGCGAGAATATCTGTTTTTTCAGATTATCACGCCGTCGGACTAAAAATCGAAAGAAAATTTATGCTTGCATCTGAATTTATGATCGAGGAAGAGAGTCGAGTTACCTCGCCCAATCTTAGCGATACTATTTCGCTTGATGAGAGTACGCGGCGAATCTATAAAAGATTTCGATTTCGCTTTATTACGCTCGGCACAGAGCGTATCGAACGAGAATTCGCGTGCGATGGCTGATCCGTTCGCTTCGCATTTTGGGAGGAGGCAAATATTATACGGGAATACATATCGGAGTATATCGGACTTCCATTGTTGTTGAAATCAGTTTATTTTACTCTCGTAATTCAATATAAATATTTTATATATTTTTATCACATTCGCTTTTTGAAACAATTTTTATCTTACACAAATGTGTTTCTTCATTTCGCGGAAACAAGTGAGTTCTGAGTGTTTCACAAAATATGGAAAAAGTTTTACAATTTTCTCGTTGTATCCACACGAAAGTACAAGTCACCGTTCGAAACATTAAAATATCTTTTTCATCCACACGTGTCCGTCTGTGTCACAGTTTATATCTTGTATCAGATTAATAGGACTTTGCGCGCGCAGATACAAGAAACGCATATAAAACTCGATCCCTTCCTCGCAACGACTTGCCATCTCATTCTCCGTTCTTCGTTCATTTGCTTTTTCAACTCGCCGAACCATTTTCCCCGAGCGGTCATTACACTATTGGAGTTACGACCCGTTTATTCACCATAAAGACGGAAAGAAGAAGAGGTTCTCGCTCGCGGAAAGAAGAAAATAAAGACGGAAGGAGGGCCTCTCTTTTTCTCATCGCGGATCCGTGAATGATAAGACGCGAGCGAAAAGGCACATTGCGTGCGGAAATGTATCGCATTTTAATTTTATTCGTCATCCCCTCGCCAAAAACGACACGGCGTGTCTTTCTCCGATTTCCTCCGGATATAAACGACTCGCGGTGTATATAATTCAATTTGAAAACGGCGTTTTTAGCTTGTAGAAGAAGCTTTGCCGACGAAACTTTCGCAATGAAAATTACGACGACCGTAATAAGGCCTTAAACTAGGGGGTTTGACTGAAATTTATCGCGCGCGATATAGTCGCGAATTTGCACGGTTTTCTTTCTTCGTTCGCGCAATGAAAACGAGTAATTGCGGCGTTTCTTTTGATAATACAATTAATCCAATAATAAACACGCGCACGGTCTTGAAAAAAATTTTGTGAGTTTTACACACGTGTGCTTTATTTCTGATTGAACGTGCAAATGCTGTTATCTTACAGTATTCTTGTTTCTTTTGAGAGAAACAAAACTTGGTCAAAGTTCTTGCTTGTTTCTTAACAATTAATTTAACAGCTGACGGCGAATATACGGTGTTCGAGCCGCTAGAGAGAAATTCGACGTGAACTGAATCATAATTCTTGGAAAAGATTAAAATCAAAAACCTGTCAAAAGCTCGGAGCAAATTTAGACGTTACCTCGGAGGGAGGAAGGCTGCGCTTGTGGGCAAGTCACGCGAATTCATCGATCGTTATCCCGAAATGTAACGGGCAAAAATCATGCGGGTTATCCGGGCGGACCACGAATTGCGGGATAATCTTCGTCGGAGTCACTTACACACACACACACAGAATGAAAGAAAATCACGCTTTTTATCCCGAAAGAACGAAGGGAAAGAAGAAGAAGAAGAAGAGAGCGGAAAAGAGGGTCGACGCCACCGCGCGAATCTCTCTCGTCGACGAGCGTTATCGCGAACTCGTTAAAATCCCTCCGCCGGGATTCCCCGGCGAAATCCCTTCGTAAGGATTCCGACCTTGCATTCGTCTGAAGATTCATTCCTCATTCTTCGCGGCGCCGCCCTTTCCCCGGCGGTGGTTTCGAAACGCGGGAAACGGCGACGTTCCGAAAAACTCGCACAACGAGTCGGCCTGGCCGGTCGTGGAAAAGTTATAAGCCGAACCGGGATTATAATGGCGGGACGATAAGAAAGGAGAGAGAGAGGGAACAGTGAGAAAAAGGCGGTCGACCAGGAATCGCTATTAACCCCGTCGCTAACCGTTCGCCGGAATCTCCCTTAGAGATTCTGGCGATTGCGCTCGGGGAACGGAAGCAGAAAGTTCGTTGGAAGTGAAATGTGTGAAAAGAGCCAGATTGAGAGATGGACGGGCAGAAAAGGAATGGTAAAAAGCCGCGAAAATAGCAATTAATCTTACGGCTCTAAGCGCGATGTTTAATCCGTCGCATCGCTCTCGAGGGTGAGAAAGAAAAGTGCAGGTTGTGTAAAACACAACTTTCGTTCAAACGTTATAACTTCAAGATACAGAGAGAAAAAGAAATTCGCGTGTAACACCGCAAAATTATAATGAAAGTCATAACACAAGCAATTGTTGCAATGAGATAAGTCGTCGAGAATTATAATGTACAACGAGAGATAGAGAAAATCAGCGCGCAAAAGTTACTGCGAAATCGATAACTGGTCTTACGCATAAATAATATTATATATGCTATTAATTACTGATCGGGATCTAATTAAAAAGCAACCTGTAGAGTGTCTCGATCGAGTAGCTTGTTCGTGTCAAAGAGACCGCGCGCGTTGAGTTAATTAAATCGAACACACAATCGCCATGCCAGGAAGAGCATCGCACTGCAATGAAAACGATGCGTATACGGAAGTGCACATGACCAATTACGCAGAGCACGACTATCGTGCTCCCGTAAATTAGAGAGAAGCGCAACGTAAACATTTCACGGACACCGGCCGAATGAAAACGATCTCGATTTCGTTTCGCGTCCCGAATGTCTCGAGAGATTCTACGTCGATTTACTTTCCGCGCGATTGCGAGAGACGAAATATAATTGTCTGAGCGACAATTATATCGGCTCATTAATCGCAATATCATCACCTCGTTGTTATTTGTTTTCACCTTCCGACGATATGTAACGCAGTATGTAAACACTCGCGCGCAGTTTGATAGCCGAACCGAAGTTTTAAACAAGACGTTTTCTGTTATTTGACGCTTATTTGAATTGCAAAATTAAATAAGCATCTTCATTAAAAATCAATTAATTCTAGAAAAAAGATTGAGAAATACATAGCAATTGAATTAATTAATGCAATGCAATTAAATTAATTACACAGAGCTTGTAGTGGTCGAATATTTTATGATATTTTATGATGTGGAATATTCCTTATCGTGTGAAAACAAAGATGCCTCGTTCAAGGTTGAATCGGTAAATACATTGCTTAGATATCGCGGCAACGAAAGTGTGGTGTAAACAAGCGCTTTTATAATACACTTCTCCACGGAGATGGATTAATTTACGACGGTTGTATGAGCGTTTAAATTATGCCATCGTGTCGATAAAAATGTAAATGCCGAGAGAGAGAGAGAGATATCGCGTATTAAGTAATTAAATTATTATGACTTATCGATTTCGCGCTGTGAAGAGAGTCAACAGAATTTCCTAACACCGTCTATCTGACTTGAACGGAGCGTTTCTATTTGCGGTGCAATCGATCGGATGATTTGAATGTAGCGTTGGTCAAACAAGCCGAATGTACTCTCGGGAATTGAGCAGCACAGAGTTATCCTACGGAGGTGTGCGCCGAATCGCAAGATGAAGAAATTCATTTAGAAATTGAGCGCAAGAATAAAGTAAAACTCTTGAGAGAGGCGTTTCGGAAGTTGAAGAAAAATTCACTTTTCTTCCCGAAACCATTTCGTTAATATGCGCTAAGTAATTTTATTCCGCACGGTTTCCAGCGAGAGTACGAATGATAGTTAATATTCGATACAAGATCGAAGTGTGCGAAAGATTAATTGCGCTTTTTTTTCGTATGAAGGAAAGAGAAACCCTCGCGAAAATATTGAGAGAGAGAGTTAGGAACAATTTCCAAAAGCAATATCTCTCACAAACATCGTTCTGTCTGAATTTCCAAGTACTTGGGAGGGGAGAGGGGAGAAGGGGGAGGGGAGAGAGAGCAGGATCGTTCTTGCATGAGTGATTTTCTATTTTACATTTCACTCGACCGAATCCGTCCGGAGGAGGAAATGCCACGCGACGTCGGACACACCGTGTAACTTTGCGAAACAACAAAATTGCTCCGGTCCGCCCTAGTCTTCCACTTGGATTCTTCTCGCCCCTCATCGCGACCATCCGCACCAACCTACGCCGAACCGAGAAAAGTTCCGCAAGTTGCTCGCACCACCTTGGCGCACATTTCCAGCCGCAAATCCGATCCCACGGGTGCGCGGCGAAGTTTTTGAGGTAGCCTCTTTCTCCCCTTCCGTCTTCTTTACCTTTCTCGCAACCACCCCTTTCTCGTTTGCCCACGATAGTGAGTCCGCGAAACAGGGCGCCAGTCGCCCTCGTGCCATGAGGAAAATTATTTATAAACGTCAAAACAGTAGACCGCCGCCTCCATTTGCGAGAAGTTGTTGCGGCGTGAAGGGAATTTACCCGCAACTCCACGCCACGCGGACATCCTTCGCGGAATTTCTGTACGAAAGGGAGACAAAGAGAAAAAGAGAGAGAAAGAGTGGGACTTTCACGCGTCGACCGTTCGGCGAAACGTGATTAGTCGTTCCGCCAAGAGCGCCGAGAAACGGTAATTTACGAGCACGAAACAACGGATTCGGAAAGAAAGAAAAGTCTGGAAACAGCGGCCGCCGCCGCGGAATATTGAAACTACCGGAGTGAAGGGAGGGAGCAATTTCTGCGACTGCCGTCGTCGTAATGGTCCTTGAATTTAGATCGGTGTTGGACGTGTCCGCGCAAATAACCGTAATTCAACCGTTCTGCGAGTGTGTGTGAGTAGGTATTTCACATTTACACGCCGAGTATAAATGTGAAATTTATACTCGGCGTTTTAAACAGATTGCTCTTGAAACACAAAAATATTTTCTTTTTTTTTTTTTAAAGGAATTTCCTCTTAGAAGCACTTACGCGAGAAAACCGTAAAATAAATTCCTTGCATTCTACTGGTATCTACTGGTAGAGAGAATTGGATTTTGTTCTAATACTCTCTCGAACTGTGAAACATTTTACACAATCGTATTTAAAATTTTTTTTTTTTTAAGTGTCGAGCGGAATGATATCACGTAGTTGAATCGTCATGCGTAGAAGAGTTACAATGTTATTTGCGTGTTGTTAAAAAACAACAACATACATCCTTTATTACGATACCGAGCACAATTTCAAATCGAACAAATATCCAGGACATAAAATTTTCTTAACAATCAAAACACCGTGTGACTTTACTTCGCACCATTTGATTGAACAAACAAAAAAGATATTAACGTCGCGTGCAACTGATTTTCATATACATAAATATATCAATTGATTGTGTAGTTTTATAACTACACGCGAACCGCGCGATAAATTCTATTTTATACGATTTTGAAAGAGAGATAACATAAAATGTCGAGGGGGAAAAATTTATACAGCTTTTGTTGCACACGCTGCCGGTTATTTATATCGCGCGCGTATACACACACGGAAACAAATAAATGTGAAACAAATACCGAATTTGTTGCGTTACGGCGGATATTTATTCGTGACCAAAAAAAATTGACAGTATCTCTCGAGGTGTGTCACTCTGTTATACGTGCGAGGCGGCATTATGTCGTAAGTCTTTCGATATACCGCAGGTTTCATACACACACAAAAATTATACACATATTTCTTTTTTCCATCCGTAAACCTACGTGCTACCTTAAATCATAAACTCGCCGCGACGTCTGCGAGGATATTTTGTCTGATAGACCGTGAACGAATACATCGCGAACTATGTTCACACTATTTTCGCGAAACGATATATTTCCGAAGTCTGGAGAATTGTTGCAATTATTATTTTATTGACAATTGTTATTTTTATTAGCGTCTCTTAGCAATCAATTTTAAATAAATAATTACACTTAGAAGTAATTTAATTTTTAGTGAGTTTAATAAATAATTTTTAGTGAGTTTAAAAAATAATCTAAATATTTAGCTGTAAAGAAGTTTTTACGCTTGTGTCATTTTTAATTATTTGAACAAAACTACCAAATTTTCATAATTCAATGAATTACGTATATACTTATTCAGAAAATCATAAATTATCAAGAGGAAGTCATTTAAAATAACTTTAATTAAACGATTAAATGATAATTAAAAACAATGTTCATTTGTTATTACACTTATCGCTTTTAAGCATGACGTTTCCATTTGCTGAGATTTGTATATTTGCTAATTAGAAATCTTGCTAATAAATTCCAATACAGTCTAATTTAGTTTATACTCAACTGGAGGGGAAACCCACTTATACCCTACCCTTAAATTCTACCCTTGACAAGAAGCCTCTTGTGTCGTTAGATTTATGCCGACCCGACCAGGCTGTAAATACATTTTCTCTTATAGACCGTGAACAGGTGTTTCGCGAAATCGTAAACGCGCCTCGTCCCGTAAATCCGCGAACGCTCGCTCATGTATTCCTTTGTCCCCGTAAATCATAAATTTATGTTCTCGTCGACTGTAAATATATTGCGTCTCACGGTCCGAGAACGTACTGCGCCTCATAAATCGCAATCCTTGCGCGGCTTGCATTAGGCATTCCGTTCGACTTAATTCCCGGAAATCTTCCCGTCGTAGTTTAATGAAGCGCATTTTTACATAAAAGCGCTGTAATATACTCTCGCGAACTATATTAGAAATCTAAATTGACGACATTGTCAAAGAGTCCGCTTTTTATCTTTAATTCCGGACATTTCAGGTTTAACCAAAAGATGTAATTTGTGCGTAAATTAAATTTATAGATCTCTCTATGGTCTCTTTTTCATTCGCATTAGTTTTGTCTCTTCCGTTGAAATTTTTTTCTTTTTTTTTTTTTTTTTTTTTTTTTGTTAAAAGTCAAGAATACCGCGCGCGCGAGGTAACTCATTTATAGCTCACATGAGAATGAGAAGATCTAAAATCGAGCCGTTTCTCTCACTCTTTCAAATAATTTTCAACATCCCAGTCAAACAGCGAGGTAAGCACTAATCCGAAAGTTTCGCGACCAAAGTTGGCCGGGAGGACCGTCGTTTCCGGTCCGATGGCACGCCGTGGGCCATTGGCCGTCGCGCCGCTTTCATGAACAATGAGCCCCGTGACATTTCGGGCTACGGCTCTTCCGGTTTTATGAAGCGCTCCCTGCGCCCCTTTTCCTCTCTGGAGGGCAATTGTCATCGTTCGTCTCGGAACAAAATCGAAGGACAATCACCGTATTTGCGGCCGCGACATAAATCACCTTTCAACCACTTTATTTTTTCATACAATTCATACAATTGTTTTTTACGGTCTATGTATATTAAAAGTTATTAAAGAAAAACCATCATCGCAACGACGCGTGCGAATTGGAAAAACATTGCTGGCGACTTTCTCTTGTTTCAAAAAATAATTTTATTACATGACATTAGATATTTCACGAAAACAATTTTGATTTGCCACAAAAGTACGCCCGGAACGTCTTCGTCGAAATATATCTTTTTTGCTCGACAAACGTTCCAAACTTCAACATAACACGTTTACATTATACACACGTTGTGTGTTACAAAAATGCATTTGCAAATTTTGCACATATGTAAAAAAAAAAAGATGCATTTTTCTAACGATTCAACTTTTGCGGTATTTTGAAGAATAAATTGTTGCGAGCATATTTTCGAGAGTCTTGAAAAAAAGCAGAATGCGACAAAGACTGTGTGAGGGTTACACGGTCGAGATAATGTACGCGTCATAATCCACGAAGGACACATTATGCAAAGCGGATGAATACGTCGAACTTTCGCGACCGTCTGTCACGGGAATTTAATATCGGATAAGATGTTTCCAATCGTAACTTGACGGAAGGATGAGCGGGGAAAGGGAGAAAAGAACGAAAAGCGAGAAGATCGCGGAAACAAACTCTTTGCGGAGAATTTGCAATTCACCGAAAGCATAAGGGACAGAGGGATAGGAAGACCCCAGAAGGAAACGGAGAACCAAAGTTCGAGGTGGGACTGGCATTTGCAGCTGACGTTGCCAGATATTAAAAATGATCCTCGTCACACTCGATTTTCGTGTGATTCAGTCGCGCGATCTGCGACTTAATCACGCGCCGAATCTTCTTCATTTTATACATAATTGCGTCGTAAAATGAACGGAAGATTAAAACATTTTAAAATTTTTTACATATTTTTTTAAAGAGTGTCTATTTTAAAAAAGAAATATATTTGATGCTTTCACGTGTGTGTGAAATATACTTGAAGATAATTTTCAGTTCCGATTAGTGTTATTTTTAGGCGTTTTGTGGACATTTCATCAGTTCCCCGAGTTTTAACTGCCACGGACCGAAACTAGACGTTCTTTTTTCATGAATAAAGTCTTAATAAATATAAAGTCTTCCGAGTTGTTCGCAGGGTGTTGTGCGGAAATATACGTATATATATATATATATATATATATATATATATATATATATATATATATATATATATATATATATAT